>JACXGM010019137.1:0-18584 GCA_016801145.1 Umbra pygmaea | reverse complement strand
ACATCGACACAGCTTTATGAAACGAATTAGTTTCATCGTATCGTTTAGTGTGGACTTTGCACCCGAGTGAACTTGTACGCAAAGCTGGTGCACCCGGCAGCTGTTGTTGATCTGTTCTGTATGCTGTTTAGACATTAAAACAAATCCGCAAAAAAAAATGTTTGTATATTTAACGGGTTACAGACACTCGTCAATTTAATTTTTGATTTAAAGCCAATTGAATCTTATAATCTTATCAGTTAACGGTTAATAATCGGTTAACGAGTTCCGGTTGTCGGTCAGGAAAATTACCCGAAATGAGCATCCCTACTATACATATATTATATATATTTCTTGGTTGTGTACTTACATTATCCTAAATGTTTCCACTAACTTTCAAATCCAGAGAAATTTGTAATATAATTCGAAGACACGGGACGTTTCATTTTGTCACCCGTAAATGGCGTCATATAACAACTAGAGCACTCACAGGTTATAAGTTCCAGGGAGCCGCCAAACACAACGTGAATAAAGGTATAATTTTTTTTAACAATATATTACTTTGTCAGTGAAAATTTTTTTTGCCGGAGACGCTAGATTGGTAGGTTGTCATTGACAACAATAACAAAACCCATGATCCCACGCAACCTCCCGACATCATCCAAGTACATCTTTTGCCATTGTTTTGATTGAGAGCCTCCTGGCGGCCAAAAATTACATATTGCACGTTTAAGCTGGATCGTGACCAAACACCGGCTATTTGATAAATAAGATCTACCTGCTGTTGTAACTCTTCCTCATTTCAAAACGCAATGCTATTATTATGTAGTAACTTACCTTGCTGTTGAGTTCCCTTCATTTATCGCTCCAACATTTTTTCTTTTCAAGTGCTCCCTCATTACAGTGGTTCTCCGGTGCCATGCCATTTATGTTTTACAGAGTTTGCATGTAAAACGTTTTGGTTAAATTTGAAGTTCTGCCATATCAAAGATTTTGGTCAGACAGTTTAAAATGTTTTTCTTTCTTTAAGTGACGTAGCTCCACCACACAGCGAGCAACAACATAGACCCAATGAATCGATAATGAAAATTGTTGCCAACAATTTTTATTGATTTTTATCGATTTAATCGATTCGTTGTTGCAGCTCTACTATAGACTAATACAATAAATGTCTTAAACTGACAACATAAGTTGTATAACTTATTCTCCAGAAAGCTGCACTCACTTTTTTCCCTTCCTCTCAATTTTCCGCACTTACGGTGTGAAGCAAGTGTTTGCGCTGTTCTCCGACATGCACTGCTGATAGACTGCTTTTGTACAGCCCTATATTCTGATACCATGTCGGCAGAAATGTTTCCGTGTCAGGCCGCCATTACCCAAGCAACATAAAGGAAATACTGATGTTGCATTCCCTGTGCTTTTAGAGCTCACACACCCCAAAACATCAGTGAGCCACCTAGCTTCATAGTGGAGATAGTTCTATTTTCACTATAGGCCCCTCCAAACATACCACTTATGGTTGTGACCATGAATCTCTATTTTGGTCTTGTCATTTCAAATTACAGTGTGCCAGAAGCTGTGAGGCATGTGAATGTGTTGTTGGGCATATTGTAACCAGGCTTTTTTGTGGCACTGGCGTAGTAAAGGCTTCTTTCTGGCAACTCGACAAGTATCGTTATATTGTGCTCCTTGAAACAACCACACATCTTTCCAGAGCAGCCTGTATGTCTCCTGAGGAATCCTGTGGGGTTTTCTTTGTATCCCAAAAAATTTTCTGGCAGTTTTGCCGAAATCTTTCTTCATCTAGCTGATCTTGGCTTGGTGTCGAGATATCCTCGACTCTTCCACTTTTTGGTAAGTTAATGAACAGTACTTACTTGCATTTGCAAGGCTTTTGATATCTTTTTATTTCAATTTCCAACTTTATGCATTTCTAGAACTTTATTCTGCAGGTCTTATGACAGTTCAGTATCTAGCCTCAGTATCTAGCCTGCTCAGTGCATCCACGTGAAAGCTAACAAACTCATTGACTATTTCTACACAGACACTAATTGCAATTAAAAAATGATACTGGACTTAAAATGTAATTTTTAATTGCCATTTTAACTTGTAGGCCTATGTGTAGGGCCCTATGGTTTCTGCGTTGTGGAAAACACGGACGGAATCGCGGAATCTGTCAATAAAAACTGAATTTACTTGTAAACATGGAATCTCGTGGAATTTGCATATGTTTTAGCAATATATGTGGAAGTTAATTTGCGATCTATATATAGGCTATAATATGCAATGTGTGCTTCTACTGTGCTTTTGAACTTGGCCAGCAATGCGCTTCATCATACCGTTCAAATGTTGTAATGCGCTTAATAACTGACAGCTATAAACAATGGTATTTACTCCATTCAAAATTTTCCAATCAGACAACGCTTCTTTTTCTCTATTCAATCACTTAACCAAATCCATATAACTACTGTAGGTGTAGGCTACTATGTTCCTTCGCCTGGATTCATTCTCTGGCAGTCTTGCTAATCGACAGCTCTCTCACTCAGGGAGAGCAGGGTAGAACTAACGGGTCTGCTGCTGAATGTTATGGCTTTGTCCACACGATTGCGCCTGATACAACTTAAAATAACGTTTATAAATATATTTGTTTGTAGTTGTTCCACCTATCTTCAATTTATGAGAATCTTTGTCTGTCTTTGTTTCAGTTTTTATTTTGGATGGATTCTTCTGTAGATAGAAGAATGAATGTGTTATTAACATGACAAACCATTGACATTTTAAATGGCATTTTAGAGCAAAAAAGCTACTTAAAAAAAATCTAACACCCAGCAGTGTTTATGTTCTTTGTCTCCCCTTTCGAATTCAACATTCAAATTACTAGACAAAAATGATAACCTGAGAAAAGTGGATTTTGAGGGGTATAGCTCCATAGACCTCCATTCTGCACTCGCCCGTGACCACCCTCATATGGAACTAGATTGGAACTGCAACCAGTTCAGAAGCCGGATGTTTTCCGAAAGTGGCAGTTCTTTCCTTATTAGACATTCTCTGGTATTACGTTGTGTGTTTATTAAATTGGCTTGCAAGTATATTCAGTAGGACCGACCAAGCATATTCAACATGTTTATAGAATTACAACTGATAAAATAAAGCCACTGTAGGTTATGCACAATCTAGGCCTTTTAACCTGGAAATAAATTAAGTACCCAACATTTTGTACCCGACTAGTGGGTATGGTCAAGATAAATTCCTCATCACTGTGTGTATCTATTGAGATTTAAAAAATTTGAAGACTGTATGTGGTTGTGTTTGCATATGTGTGATTGAGCAATGATTTGCCAATGAGAATGTAGATGTCCAAGTGCCTGCGGGGTCTGATGGCATGTGACTAGCGCATTCCCAGGCAGCAGTGAAACAGGCAGCAAGTCAGAAGAATTCAACTTTTTCAGTTGAGCCCAAAGGCACATCGGCCACATTTACACAAAGAATTACGATTTTTTATGGTGCATTAAGGCCACACAACGGGGCACTGGTGGCCCTGGCCATCCTGAAATTCCTACCCTGACAGGCATACCCAGATCCAGACGAAAGGCACACAAGCATAGACAAAACACACAGCTTCAGCTTATGTAAGCTATAGAGCTGTCTCTGGCCACACCCTCACAGCTTTTTTAGTCAGGACAGCAAATGGCTTTACAACCAGCCAACAGGAACCAGTTATGAGCAGTAGAAGTGTTGAGCTCAGATCACTTTGAGTCATTTGTTAATTATTTATAATCTGAATGTGTTGTGCAGTCTCACAGATCCTTTCAGCTTGGGTTGTGAGACATCTACCTCAACGCTGAGACACTACATCATACAAGACATCTTGAAGGAGATATCATCTCCCTTGTAGCTGGCTAGGGAGGATGTAGGCCAATGGATAGTGTTATTGTAATATTTCTTTCATCATGTGTCATTATAAAAATATTTGTGTCATCTGCAGAATTTCTGTCTGCAGATTTCTCACCAAGGTCTAAGGTGAGGCTAGTTCAGTAGGTGGCAGGGGTTTCTTCTGTACGCCAGCGGGAAGCCAACTGTACATGGCGTGTTTGACAAGCTTTTCTAAAGCTGACATCTCAGTTTTTCTCCTAACAAGCCTTCACGTCTAGCTGGGATGCTCGTCTTTGCTTTCAGCTGTTAGTTAGGTGCTAGTTGCTGTTCTGTTCTTCGTGTGTGTGTGTGTGTGTGTGTGTGTGTGTGTGTGTGTGTGTGTGTGTGTGTGTGTCTCTAGGACAGGCTATATTCTTGTGGATATGATCTGTTGGGCCTAATGAGGTTCTGTCCAGGCTCCTTCAGTATCCCTGCCTGCAGACTGAAGTAAACTGGACTGGAGCCTCTGCAGTCCTAACAAGACACCATTCCCCCTTTAGTGCACTACTTGGCCCCCAGATTTGGTCAAAAGCAGAGCACCATAAAGGCAGTAGGGAGGCATTTGGGACGTGGGCTGTCCGATTGTGGACAGTGGAGTGCAGCCTCTCCCAGCATCTCTGTGTGACTCTAATGAGACTGCTCCTGCCTGCCTCACAATGAAGGGCTTTTTAATAGGGTTTAATGCAGTCAGTCAGCGCCATTGAAGTGGGTCTCTCTGCTCCCACACATGGTTACAAATAGAGCTTTAATGAGCCTGCCCGTGGCCTGTGTCGCCTGTGTCACATACTTTTGTCTCTGTCTGTTTGTTGTGTTTGTGTATGTTTAGGCATTCTTTAAATAGAGGCAGTTCTCCATTTCAGGCCTTGGGACCTTGAGGTACTGCTGGTTTTAATACCAGCCCTCTAATAAGAATTAATGCAATGAACTATCAGGTACTGCAGAATAGGAAACTAGCAGTTCCAGACTGAAACCCCTGTGTTAGTGAGAACCTTGTAGTTCTCTTTTCAGTATCAATTTTCTTTAATTAAAAAATATATTTTGAAATTAAAATTGACAATAATGATGCAAACAGGTCACAAACAAAATGCAAATTATATTTATAGTCACCCATACACCGCTGAACAGAACATCCCTCCCACCAAACCTACATTAACACCCACCAACTCCCAACACCACCCACACCCAACCTGCCACAAAGCATCCCCCAGCCACACACAACATACGCTGAAAGCATAAAGCAAATCAATGAACAAATAACACAAACAGACCAGGACTAAAACACATAAATTAAAATAGGAAAGGTTTATGTAAACACAGTCAACATCGATTGTTTTGTGTGCGTACACACGCGCAAACACACACCATGCTACACCCCCTAAAGAGATGCCAGCTCCTCACTTCACATCTCTGGAGGATACAAAATAAGACAGCCAATAACATGGCCTACCAACCGATTGTCTCTGTTTGCTTTGTTGTTTTTCATTTGTTTCTATTTTTTAGGTCGGCAGTGTTTCCACTTGTTTCCTCTGGTCTCCTGGTGTCTGGGTAATTGGAAACCTGCATTCTGCTTACTGTTACTATTCCATACAGCTTTTCCCTCACTTTCACTCTGTGCCTTGAAAGTCCAGCCGCTTCTGCACCATTTGGAATGATGTTGAGGCCGCTAAAGTGTCAGTCCACCAAGCTCGCTACCGGATGAATTGTGATTTTGAGTTTCTCACCACTGAAATATTTCTCTTGAACAAGCTCTGTCTGTCACATTGGGGGAAAATGTACTGTAGTAGCTGCTTGTAGTTGCAGGTTTGGTTGGAGGGTATTGTTGCTTCAGAGATCGTGTGGGATCCCTGATCCTTTAAGGATCTTTTAAATCTGTGGTCTTTTAGGGATCTTTTTGATCTGCAGACCTTGTGGGTTGCTTGAGGGAACAAATCTTAAAATTTTTAGTGGGCTTTCCTTTCCTTCAACGAATTTCAGGGCTCAACTGCGAGCATTCAACTTCCCACTAGAATGTGACAGGTTATCATGATATGCCACGCCTCTTAAAGATCTTTATTTTATTGACAGTCTATCATCCAATCACGTATTAGTTTCCACAAGCTGCCAAGCTTTAGGACCGCTGCACGCGAATCGTAACAAATGTTATGAATTCTGATGTAATAGGCTACAGTATATTATACACTCTGTGCACAATTATTAGGCAAATCAGTATTTTGACTATCATCATTATGCATATTTGCCAATTCAAGCTGTATAAACTGGAATGCTTATTGGATTTAAGCATATCAGGTGATGTGTATTTGTGTAATGAGGGAGGGTGTGGCCTAAGGAGATCAACATCCTATATGAAGGTGTGCATAATTATTAGTCAGCTTCTGTTCTTCAGGCAAAATAAGCCAAAAAAGAGACACAAAAGTCAAAAATTGTAAAAAGTCTTTCAGCACTTTTCAAATTTTTGCAGAACATGTGGTCCCTTCTTAAATTGTCAATTTATGGTGAAGGAAAACAGTACACCTCTCTGAACAGTGTTTTACTCACATTAGTACAAGGGGTAGATCCAAAACTGGGTCCCATAGGCCACGCCCCTTTTGACGAATCAGTACCCCACTGTAGGGGTGGCCTCGAGTGGCCCTAGATGGTAGCCTCAAAATTTGGTAAACATCGGATGAGCCGTTGATGAGATATAAACGTTTTGTAGTTATAGCGCCCCCTAGTAGCTAATTTTCATAAAATTTGTTGGGGAGCCTCAGATGGTCATGTCAAACAAGAATCTAAAGTTTTACGATGATAGCTTTTTTTTTGGCCAAGATATGGCAAAGTATATACTTAAGTAGCTAGCTACACAAATTTATTTTTGCGCAATTTACGCAATTTTCATCCGATAAAAATTATTTTGATAACTTTTTGTCACGTCAGTCTGGTGATCATACATACCAAATTTCGTGCAGATCGGACACACGGTCTAGTAGGAGGAGTTAGAAAAATTAGGTTTACGATAAATTACAATTTTTCACGCATACAAGTACTGGCGGAAATGGGCGTGGCCTATGTCAGAAGATTCAGCTGAACTCAGGGAACGCGTGGATATGTGCGATGTACAGTTTGGGAGTTATAAGGCCAAACACGTTTTTCTTTGCTATAGCGCCACCTAGTGGTAGAAGTGGCTGAATTTTACTGTCTGAGGTCCCAGCGGTGATCTGGACCAGTCCTGAAAATGGCACCCCCACGATCATGTACGGTTTAGGCTGTAGTAACGGTTTTACCGGAAGAATAATAATCCTTAGGAAAACAATAGGGTTCCACAGCCCTGCTGGAGCTGTGAACCGCGTTGCTTTGCAACGACGGTTCCCAGCCCCTTCAGGCTTGGACCCCTAATAATAATAAACATTACAAAAGTAGAACTATTGTCCATAACTTGATCAAATTAATCTCATAAAGGAAGAGGTCCAATGGTGTAACCCGGTTACACCACTGGACATTTAAAATTTAAACCAAAATTTGCTGGCATTATTGTGGGTGACTGTGTAAACACTTGACCTTGGTTTGAAGATTTAAAACTATTGTTAATTTGAATATTTTATGATAATTTATGTTTATTAACATTTTATTGAGGTCATACCATTTGACATGTATTCTAATCATACCTGACCATGACAGGAAAATGTTTTATTTTGACAAATTTTAGAGTTACTAACCTTGCCTTGTGGCAGTTGGGGTGTTCAGGGGTCATTCTGTATGACATCACATCCTTTCACATGATCTTCTGGCTCAAAATTTTCAAAATGGCTCCAAATTGGGTGGTTACACCAGTAGACATACCAGACATTTGACTTGGCAGACATGATTCCCCATGTTAATGGAAATATTCAGAAATGCCATGTTTCTCTATTATTATTTGGTATTAAAAAAATACTTGTTTAAGATTATGCCAATGTATTTCAGAGGCTGTTTAGAACATTATTACAAATTTTTTCAACAACTTCTATTCTTGGTGCTACATTTTTATGGTTACTCCATTTAGACAATTTTGACCTTATTTTCTTAATATAATCTCAAAACTTAATAAAATCAGGCATTTCAAGACAGGGGCCCAAAGAAACAGATATTTAAAAGTAAATTATAGCGTTATCATGAAATTTTCTCATTTTTAAAGTTATTAAACCTCAGGGACAGAAAAAAATTAGCGGCACGTCTTTCACCCAGTTACGTACATTTTGGATTGATTGAGAGAACTGTAGTTGTTCAATAATAAAATTAATTTTCAAGAATACAATTAGCCTAATACGGTAATTGTGCACACATTCTAGTTAACTCTAGCTGCAATGATCAATGTCTAGAATGGAACGTCTGCTCATTTAAACTGGTATTTTCACTTACAAACTCTATGGACAACAGAAAAATCCCAACTGGCTGTAACAACCTTGAAGGCAATGTTTTTTGTTTGAGTACATTTTAGATTAAAGTGTACAGCTTCAAACTCATTAAAGACAAGCAAACTCCTAAGAAGGTTTGCCTCAAGCGAAAACACAGGCCACACCCCAAGAGTTCAATTAGTAAAAGTGAGTAAGCTTAATTCTGTTCTCTAGGTTTTATAGTGGTTGCTGTGTACACCTGAAGTGTAGGCTGTGTTAATTTTTCAGAGCATAAAGTGTTAATGTTATCCGGAGTGCACATGCTCTCTTGTTTCAATTATGGCTGTGCGATAAAACGATAATGATATGTCTTGCGATAGACACGTAATCAATATCAATAAAAAATGCGTTCTATAAAACGTTCGATAATTTCCTTTGCTTTGTCGGAAGAAACCAGCGGTTGCGAAGCAATTTTGGTTGCATAAACAAAGGCACTCACTCTCTGGTAACCTAGCAATGTAGCGAGTGACACGCTAACAGCCAATCATTTAACAGTATCAAGTTTGGTTGCGCAATATTATTGTCTCGTGAGTCCTGTTGGATTCTTCAGTAACTGAAACTGATAAGTGGAAAATTAGTGCTGCAGCGAGTGAGGGAATTGTTGATAAAACGGGAAAAGTCAGCTTACCAGTATGGCAGTTTTTTGGTTTTTAAAAGTCTGACCATAGTCAGACCAACCGTCGTCCCCACCAAGACTGGTAATATCACAAACTTGTTTTTCCCACCTTGTCAGGTCTCAGGTTTCTCTGTTTATATTTAACACTTTGCACTTTATTAAGCATTTTTTAAGTATTCTAATTTTGCACCTTAGTGTAACAGATAATTGTTGTGATTTTAGACTTATGTTTACATTTTAATTATTTGAGTGTTTTCCATGGTTGTTGACATTTCTGCCTTTATAACTGAGGGGGGGTTATAATCAGTGGAACGTTAAATTTAAAATAAAAATGTTTAAATTTAAGAAATAGGTCATAAAACAGATAAAAAATTATCGATATCGACCGATATGAAACAATTATATCGTGATCGGGTTTCCAGCCATATCGCCCAGCCCTAGTTTCAATCCAATTAATTGTCATATAACATAAGCAATATTTTATGACCTATAGCTTTTATAGTTGAAACTCTTAATCTTTGCGTTTTTTCAGAGACTGATGATTTGTTGTTCTGAGTGAAATGCTTTTGCTTCAAACAAATTAAATTCTGAACAAACACAAAAATGTGAATGTAGTAAATGCGATTTGCACAAATTGTCTTGCCTACATTTAAGAAGGGTTTTCCTGCCTAAAAGTGATGAAGATTTGAAGAGAGAATTCAATTATCCAGCTCTAGTGCATATTTCAACATTTACAACTCATTATATTAACTGAAAAATAAGTTCTGAATATGTCTGTTGAGCAGTCTCTTTGGGGGGTAATACATAACTCATTGCTATTAACCTATGTGTGTTAATTGTATAGCCCACTTGTTCTTGATAGGCTGCAAACAATAGTCCATGCTGATGCTTAGCTTAACACGCATATAACCATATTAAATCACAGGCAGAATGCTAGCTACCTTCATATGTTTAGCTAAAGGTCAATGGTTTGGGCTACTACTTAGCCTACTGCAGGGCTATTAAGTCCACACCCACTCTACAGAAAATTCCTAGAATCCAACATTCTACAGCAGATTGAAGCTGATTGAGGCCAGATTGAAGCTTTTCGTGTGCGCGTGCGTGTTTTAGGGGTGGAATGGTACACAGAAGTCACGGTTCGGTTCATACCTCGGTTCAGACATCACAGTTCGGTACAAGTTCGGTACAGTGGAGGGAAAAGCTAAACAAAAATGCAGAACGCAATTTTTTTATTGTGCATGTCTCAAGCTGTACCATCTAGGGTCATACAGTTTCTCCCCTGAGCTAGCACATCTGGGTGATTGCGTCGGATATCCGTTAGCATGTTAGATGTATTTCCACTCACACATACCCAACAGCTGCTGAACAATGCTGACACACAGTCCTCATCTTATCCACCACTCTATCGCCTGTACTACTCTAACTGATATATAAAATCTATGACTGTAACTGACTGGGAAACCAAAGTTTTCCCAAACTTGTGATCTTAGAGGTCAACGGGTCCTCTAACTCTTGTGGGTCACCACCAATACTTGTCTTTAGTGCTGACTCACTCACCGGACCTTCGATCTGACAAAAAACATGCATACAATGCATACATAGTTGGAGCTCGGCAACTTAGTTTCAGAGCTAAGGCAGGGCTACAGATTAGGTGTCCATAAACAACTTGTGTATCTAACGGTAGTTCTGCATTACATTAATGAATTTGCACGTCAAGGTTTGCTTGAGCTGGAACACATGAAATGTTTGAACTGTCTAGGGGTTTGTTGAGTGTCACATTTGACTGTACGTGAGTATCATGGCAAAAGATTTGTCCAAAACGTTAAGAGATCATTGCCCTTCATAATCAAGGAACAGGATATAAAAATATAGCGAAGGCACTGAATTTCCCCCATTGGAATCATAGATTGCAAGTTCAAATTGAATAGAAACCAGATTTCTAAGACTGCAGGTAGGGAATAGCACTCGAGTGACTGCTGCAAGCGCAATCAAATAGCAGTTTCTCGAAAATGCAGGCCTCTAGTTATATTTAATTATTATGTTTGGTTTAATTGCTGAAGAAGCATCTAATTGCAGTTTTAATGCAAGCTAATTAAACCAATGTGTGAATTATTTTAATAGTAATCCCAGACATGTTGACCCAACAGATTATTAAAATTGAATTTACAAACATAAAATAAAATATGGTGGCATAGGTTAGGTGTTATAAAAGCAAAGAGTTTCCTCTCAAATGCAAAACTCCCTACAGTTGGACTAACATTCTAAAAGGTGACTAAAAGTAGTAGGACATCCAAAACTACACTGATTAGCAAAATATGTAAATCATCTGAAAATCATTTGTCTCACAGACTTATCGTCACAAAATGTCCCTTTAGTAATTTGCCTCTATTACTAAGATATAGTGTGCTAGTGTGTTTTTCATATGTTTGAATTGGGGGGAAAAGTGGCTGGTAAAATTTGGCAGATGTGCAAAAAAGTTAATTTCCCACCCTGGACGATACGCTTCCGTGACGCGTCTGGTCTTGTTTTAGAGTGAGTGCTGCAAGAGAAGCCGAGTTGCATTTCCGTGGTTGTTTTTGTATCATTGGAGATTGCTACTGAAAACCAGTCATTCTGTCTCAAAGGAATGGAAATTCTGAGTGCCCAATTTGCTAATTCAGCTGTTGTTAAAGACACTGGCGGGTGTTATTTTTGTCTGAAAGCTTATAAGTAGCCCCTATCAACACAGTACAGTACAGGTATTGTAGGCCATATCTGAAAAGGTATTCTGTGCTGCATGGAATGTTAGATATTGTTTCCCTGACAACACTAGGGCTGGGCGATATGGCCAAAAAATTATATCATGATATAAAATAGATACTTTTTCGATATGATATGTCTGACGATATATTGAAATATATGTAGGACCTGCTGTGACTTGATTAAATCAAAGTGTAAAGTCTGCTGTATAAACAAATAAAAACAACACATACAAAAGATATGGATAGACCTTGTTATATTTCTGTTTAGAAGTTTCAGGTTAGTGCTGCCATTAGACTAATTTTCTAACTAATAATCTTTCGACAAATTTTTAGATTGGTCGACTAATCTAAACGACTAATTTAAAAAACCAAGTGTTTGTTTTTTCGTTGTGTCCATTTTACTTTGAACTTAACTGAAGGGCAAAAACATTAAATGTCACCTGTGCCATAAATATGATTGTTACCAAATAAAAAATTACAAAGTGGGATGTTTTCCACATTCCAAAAAAATATTTCGCTAAGTTGCAAAGCTCATTAAGTGAACTGTTCAAAAACATTATGTATTAACAATCTAAGCATAAGTATCTGCATTTTCATTAGGCTATACCATATTAGTCCGAGCCTGGACTAGCCTCCTACGCTTCGCTTAGCTCCCACCACTTAGCTCTGCCTAATAATGAAATGCGCTGAAAGCAGGCAGGCACACAGCTATGCTGCTTGCATTTACACTCTTGCGTGCATGACAGGGTTTAAAACATTACTGCCAAAGTCTAAGTAGCCTGTTTAATATCCAAAGACAGTCATTGTACTTCTAATAAACAGTACAGACTAGCTTGCCGTTTCATTAATAATCATATACTTTCTCTTTTCCTTTACTGTGATCACATTTAAATGGGATAATGCTTCCCTGCAATATGAGGTGATTTGTTGCACACAAAATCAAAGGCTAAAATGCACAATCATAGAAGGAGCCACGCGTGCATATTATTGAAAAACACTGTAGAATCACAACTCCATTTTCCTCAAAGCTATTCTCCAGTAGAGTTCAAATGGCAAAATACGAAATCGGTTATCTCATTGCTATTTTCATGTAGCCTAATATTTGTAAGAAATTATAATACAAATCCCCAAGGAAATGCGCACATTTAAGTACAGGAACGAACGAAGGATGCAAGTTATTAGGCTAGTCGCTGCATACTGTATCTGTAGAAAACGACATGAGGAATGCCCCGGAACAAGCCTCTGAAAGCCACCTTCAGGAAGGAAAGACAAATGTTGGTTGTTTGCAACACTTCTGGGTGAACAAAATAGTGGTATTTCTGATTTCTGACATACTAACTTTAAGAAATAGAACTTAAAAGAAATACGATGTAGCCTATTTATATTTTGTTCAATAGATTACAGTGATAGTAGCTACAGCTATAATTGTGTACCGATTATAATAAAACAATCAAATAACAGAATATTATATTAGGTCATCTCTGGAGAAAGTACTTAAAACAGACATTCTCATCTTACACCAAACGTTTTCAATGCTTACTGCAAATGTGAACTGAACACAAACATGCAACTATTGCATTTGCTTTCACAAACATGTTTCTCTCATTTTAGCTAATTAGGGAACGATACGTAAACTATTGACATCTGTAACAAATATTACAAAGCTAAAACTGAACTACAAGCAATATGAAATACTCCTTATTTGTTGGATGTTTCTTAGTTTCAGAACAAAACCAGCTGTTATCGCGATATGGGAAATTCTTCTCGATATTATTTTCAAAAACTCGATAACAATAAATATTGAATCATAGCCGAGCCCTAGCCCTACACCAGTGTTTTTCAAGGTCTGGATCCCACCAACAGGTGGGTCGTGGGAAGTTAAATTTGGGTCAGCAAATATGTTCTCATAATTATTTTATCATTGTTTTTTCCATGATTAAATTGCTTATAGTTGACACTACACCTCCACAGCCACATGGGGCGGTGTACTAAACTGAGCACAATGTGTAGGTCAAGCTTACTAAGTAGGGCCGTATGATTTCAGCGTTGTGGAGAATGGGGACGGAATTGCAGATTCCAGAAATGTATGTGGAAACAAAATAAAAATAAAAATATATTTTTTTAAATTCCAATATGTTCATATAAAGTTAATTATTACCAGCGCATATCGCCCATTAACGATAGCCCGGGGCCAGTGTTGAGAAGTATATTCTATATAATCATGTTAAATACAGTTTGAACAGTTTAGAATGGTATTGCTATTAGAAAGAGTTGTATAGCTATAAGTTTGGGCCTGTTGGAAGATTCTAGGACATGTAAGACAGACAGGGAGAAGATTCAGGGTCAAGCCAGATAAGACTTTCCTTTATGAGAGTAGACGAAGGAAGCGAGGCCAAGGTGACGTAAGACAGAGAGAGAGGCCTTACAAGTCTTATATTATAACATCAGAATAAGCAGTAGCTTATGGCTTAGGACTTAACTTATAACTCTGTTATATATTAGACAGCTTATAACTATATGATCTATTGTAGGTTAGACTGTAATTCCATCACAGGTCTAATACATGGAGATGCCATTCAGACTAATAGAACAGGACAGTTTACTGACAGGACATTAGACAGATAAGGGTTACTGAGTTTTTCAGAAAGGAGTGCACTACGTAGTATGGATAATGTATGTTCAGACACTCAAGGTTAGGAGCAGTGGCCTGGACATTAAGAGATAGTAACCTGCGTAGACAGAGGTTGAGATGACCGGTACATGTTCTCACATTAGACAGTCACGAGTTTAGGAGAACCTTCTAGAAGGTTTGTGAACAACAATGCAAAGGGTACATAAGTCAGTTCCATTTGACCATTCGGGGCATTTTCCAAAACACGTCTTGATGCCTTGTTATGATGACCCTGTTTTCGTAACGAGAAATACTTTATTAAACATTCTATTATCGACCGCAACCTGACTCCTGAACCATCATTTCAACAAGATCTTACCAGCCTGAAATTCACCATCTATCACCAGTAAGAACTAATGTCGGGCCAGAAAACAAAGATAGTCTCTTGCCCGTTTGGGCCAGTGCTTAATTTTGCCATGTAAATTTATAGTCTCGTATTAAAATGTTTGTCCGTAATATTTGTCCCTCCCCGGTTGAATTTTTTTTTATCTCAAGGTAAAATTCATGTCTGTCATATGCAGTTTGTTCTCCCTTTTCTGTGTTTTGGGAATACCGGTATTCTTTTTGACCAATAATATTTGAATGCTTGTCTGTTTTAACCAATCAAAATGTTGTACCGGTATGCATTAGCGCAGGACCCAAACAAATGTGATCCTTTAATAGAAAGAACAGTTTATGTGGGTCAGAAATAAACCTATTGTGCACCGACACCATTATTTAGTTATTATACTGTGGACATTTGCTAAATATAGGTGATTTCCGTAAAACAGTTTTAATACTTTCCTTCCAATCTTTTTATGAATTTAACAAGTGCAAATAAACAAATCAGGTTTGAATGTGTCTTTTCAAACCTTAATGGAGCTGCCAATCAGAGGTTTTCTTGTTAGAAATCACCTTCCCTCTCCAAGTGATACAGCCAGCTCGCATCTTATGACCATATTCGTTGTCGTTGATTACGGAAAAATTATGAACATTAAATGTGTCCAGACTCTTGAAGAAATACACTTTGCCATTGTTAAAGTCCTTCTCACAAATAGCTTTGCCGAATTTATACTCGAAGTGTCATGACATGATTGCAGACACGTCAAAAACAGTTTTGCACTTCTCTACAACAGAAAGCCTTATAAATTTAACATACACTTTATTAAGGCAATCTCCAATAGGCTTGGGTATCGAGTATCAAGTATTGATTGGAACCGGGACTAGCTTTGCGATTTTCCTGGAATTGTTCAAAAGTTTAAAATTTGTTTCCTAGTTTCGATTCACAGTCCGCCGACCGGAAGAAGAAACCGCTGAACACCAACGAAGAAGCGTCCACGGGAAGTGTTGGCATAACCGAGCGAGTCGACATGGATAGCGTGCGTCAGCGGTCCAAAGTGTGGCTTCACTTTCCTAAACAAAACAAAATCTCTGCAAAATGCAACATTTGCTGCAAGATTGTTTCGTGCATAGGAGGGTGCACGTCGAACATGATATAGCACCTCCGAGTTCATCATGGAGTAGAAATAAATGTGTGCACCATCTTTGACGCGTTGCGCAGACTGTCCTCAACACGCTGTGCCGACCGTCCTCTGTTCCCTCTTCCTCTGGCTCCGACCCCCAGCCTGGCACTGTAGTGACTGCACTGCAGTCGGAATCCGTTAAGTAAAACAATACATACCGTAAAACTTCAAATAATAGCCGAGTCCCAAATAGACACCTGTCTCTTTTACACGCCTGGTGTGGCTACAGGTTCAGGTAAATAAAGGCCGGTCTCAAATAGAGGCCGGGTCTGTTTTTTAGTTTCGAGTTCTATTTAATCTTCTAAAACCCGTCGGATCATCCGCTTTTTGGCGGCCGCCAAATCAATTTTGTCCCCGCCAAAGCCTTTTTTGATTGTGAGTGATGTAGAATAGAATGACTGCTGCACTTGACAGGGCGCAAACGAGCAGAGAGAGCGCCCCTGGCTGCGCGCGCGCACACTCATGTCTTCAAACAGCACGAGCGCTGTCTTGCTCTCTCTCCCTCGCTCATATTAATCAAAATCTATTGACACAATAGTAAAAGGTCGGAAGACCGCAGTTTCACTTGGAGCATTTGGAGATTTTTTTAGAGATTAGAGACTCTAGGAACAACATCTCAATGAACAGCATCTCAACACTAAATTATAAAGGCCTGTCTCATATAGACACCTGTCTCATACAAGCCGTTGCAATTCGACGATTTGGGATAATAAAAGCCTGGGCTATTATTTGAAGTTTTACGGTATACAATAAATAATGTCTTGCGCCAACATTGAAGCAACAAATTAGCCCATGTATTTTCACACCCCTGTGACAATATAGTCATAATGTATAATATTTATAATATTTATATTCAAGTTCATAGATTTGATATTTATATTGTAGTTAAACAGTTTTGTGAGAAATTAATAGTAAAGTTCATAGAATTAGAATTAATGGAGGACAGGCTATTTCCTTCAGAAAGACTGTTGGTTAGCTAGCTCATTTAAAATATCCTAAACTTTTTTGACCCTGTCTCTTAAAAGAATCGGAATTGAGAATCGTTAGGAACCGGAATTGAAACAAGGAATCGGAATCGTTTAAATTCAAACAATAACCAACCCTAATCTCGAAGCTGCAAAACAGATGAATACAGTCAGGCTATTTTTGAAAGATCACTCAGGGGAAGCAATCACCCAGGGACTGAAGAACTCACTTGCCTCCTGGGATCTGACTGTATATAGCAAAGCCACAAACTTGAATGGATGGACACAACTACAGTGTTTGGCCATAGACCACACCTGGCAATAGGTATATAGATGTAAACAAGGTGACAAAGTTAAAAGATTTTCTTTTTGTATATTTAGTATTATTAGCATGAATACAATTCAGATGCAGTTTTTGTGCAAACTTAAAGGTACAATATGTAGTTTTCCGAAACACACACAGACAATAAACCCTGCATTTATGTAAAGAAACACAGATTTTTATTTATTTTTTCCAAATTTAATTTGGGCCAGTAATAATTCAGTCCGGGCCAGTAAATTAAATTTTAGAAAAAAAGTTAACGTTGGACCCTGTCGCCAAGGGTTCCCTACATGCAATCCAAAGCTTCGAGAACTTTGTAAGTGTATGGACAGTTTATTAGAAATATAGTTTAAACGAGAGTACCATTCGTGTATACAGCTAGGCGCCGTCTTCGAAAAACAGACTCGACCAGGATAGGAAATTGGCACCCTTTTTCAGATTTGCGGGTATCTTTTCAAATCTACCAGCCACTCTGGCGGGTGAATTGTCCAACGTATAATGTTTTTTTATTTTTTATTGGGCTACTTAAAGCATAACTTGTTTTGGATTGAAGATAAATGCGTTTGACAAAAATGCGGCAGCTTAATCAATAACAAAGAAAGACGCTCTTCTATCGAGGTGCCTATTTGAGTGGGTATCGCACGCAGAACTATTGCCTCTGAGAAGGCCCGCCTTAAGCTCCGGTAACATAGTGCAGGACAGAAGGGAAAATGTAGTTAGTTCCCAGTATTAAGTCTGAGTAGGCTAGATTAAGTCAATGTAGAAAATATCAAGGAGTAAATGTGTATAATTACAGATATGAGGAAGTTGATGTGAATATGATATGATTTTGTCATTTTCCGTGATCGAAAAGGTAAAACTCACAAACAGCGCAGAATGCTTAACGCTCATTGGATAATTCCGCTGTCACTCAAAATCTCTCATTATGTCTGCGATTATGATTGGATTCTGATAAATGCCACTCTCGTTTTACCAGAGACATTTACACGCACAATGTTTAACTTCTCAAGTGCAACTTAGTTGTTTAACAACGGATTCTAATTCAAGTATCTTACTTCGTAATAATACGGTTTCGTATTATATTCAATGTTGTATTATGTTTGGTTTCATTATTGAACAGAAATCTATGGGAGATAATTACGGGTCAGATGGCTCAGTGGTTATGGAGTAGGACTAGTAGTCGGAAGGTTGCTGGTTCGATTCCCTGCTGTGCCAAAAGTTGTGTCTTTGGGCAAGGTACTTCACCCTAGTCGCTCCAAGAAAAATTCCTTTGTACTTACTGTCATGTAAGTCACTCTGGATAAGATTGTCTGCTAAATTACTAAAATGTAATGTAATTAATATAATTTATGCTTGGATTCTTTTATTTTTAATCCCAGATGTTTTCCAGATGTTTTACAGATTATTAGAAAACGAATTTACAAATGTCAAATTAAATATTGTGGCATAGGTCAGGTGTAACAACAG
>JACXGM010019136.1:0-18575 GCA_016801145.1 Umbra pygmaea | reverse complement strand
GGGCACCTGGCACTGTGCAGGATCTAGGTCCTATGAGAAGTAGGCAGAGCCAAGCACAGTTTAACGTGATCCTATTGGGTAATATTGAGACCGCCTAGTCGCCTAATACTCTCTCTAAAAATGTTTGGTACAGACAGCTGTATCAAAGTCCAATTTTTCATCGATGAGACAATCGGCAGAGAATGTCATGGATGTATTACTGGGTGGCGCCTTCGGCACGAAGCCCCGTTAATTCCAATGAGAGGCATCTCAAAAGCGCATAAAGCAACCATGGAGCTCGAAAATACCCGGATCGTCCGCGTTGTGTGGCCCAATGGACATGCGCACTAGCAACAGTTTGTTTGTGTTGTCGTTGTCGTAGCACCCGGTAGAAACACTGCGCCTTCATCATGCCTAGTTTAATAACTCTCGATTCGGCTACTAGTGAATGTTAAAAAATGTTTAAAACCTGACGTCTTTCGCAATTAAAGTCTATGGGAAAAGTATTTTTGGGCCACAATAGGGTTGCAGTTCCACTGTAATCCGCTAATACATCCATGCTTGGCAATCGGGCTTGGAGAATGTCGGCCCTGTTCCATCTCACATCGTAGGCTTCCGCCGCCCGGCCACTGGGCTTCCTCTCCTTCTGGGGAGTGTTCTCTTAATACATCCATGGGGGAGTGGCAGTGACTCTTGCTTTAGAATCATACATCCGGTGGGATATTATTCACTTTCTTTACGTGCTTATCGCTCCACAATGACAGTTGTAGAACATTAATCATTAATGTTCATGAATTTCACCCCAGCGGACGAGTGGACAAACACGAGTCTGTAGACGTATAAGGTATCTGACGACAAAGTTTATTCCATAACTTTTGTGAGTTCAATTATTTCAGTTACAGAGATGTCTGGCATGTAATGGATGGCTTTACTGTCATTGTAGCTATTGTCCTAAACATGCGTTTAATCAGAACGAATGAATGATTAGACAAGTTATAGTGTGAATTGGGGCCACGTGTATAGCCGGCTAAACAATTAACATGTAATTAATAATTTTGTGAATGAAAAATCTAAATGCACGCAGGTTCTCTTTCCAGTGACATCACACGATCAAAATTGAAAATAAAATCTGAAACGGCTGTGCTTAATGGACATGGTGTTGAAGAAACGACCAATGAGCTCGCGCCTTGCTATGTAAACAGATGCCCGCGTGACAGGCGGCAAGCCCAAGCTACATTGTTTCAACTTGCAAGATGTTTAAGATTAAATTGTTCCATAGCAAAGTAGATACAATAACATGTAAGATGATTTGCACGTCTATTCGGTTTAGACCATAGTATTTTTTTACATTTGTAATTTAGCAAATCAGGAGCGATTTACAGTATTCAGTGCAGACATTTACATTGTTTTTTATTATCAGCTCTCCATCGGATATGCGTGTGATTTAAAGTTTTACCAGTGGTTCAATGAAGAACAACACAACTGTAATGCAGCTGTCAGTACTAGACCAACTAATCACCCTTGTATAATAAGTATTGACTATTATTTATAGATCAATCATTACTCACACCATACCAATGATGTATGGCAGTAATAATCCTTTCAAACACTGCTTTCTTTACAAACAGCTAGTTTGTATTTTTTTCTAATGTAAACCCCCACCCCCCAAAAAAACCATTTGTGTAATTTGCTGACTGTATATATTGAGTATATAATTTCATGGGTATGCTACATTTATTTGGCCTAGGCAGAGACAACATGGAGGAAGTCATAAGCAGGCTGCAGACCCTGAATGAAGATCAGCTACGCCAGGAGATAATTGGGGCCGGGCTTAAGTGTGGTCCCCTCACTGCCACTACAAGAGCCATCTTTGAGAGGAAGCTAGCCAGGGCTCTCCTGGAAAAGCAAGGGGTGTGTGAAGGGGTGGTTGATGAAGGTAGCTCCTCCATTGGAGAGTCTGCGTCAGACCACAGCCAGGAGCTCAAATCGCCAGCAGATGAAGACAAAGAGACAGAGAAATCTGACCCAGCCGAGACTCCTCTAGTTTACTATGGCGTACGTCCTAATCGGGAAGATTCAATGGTCACAGATGGTAAGAACTACTTTGTCGCTCGAAATAGTTCATGGTAAAGATTGTGTAAGTTCATTGTGTAAATGACTATGTCCCCCCTGCTAGACAAAGTCCATGTATATGTGGACAGGAAGAAAGCATTGAGAGCTATGATGACAATGAAAGGGTCCAGGTTTAAGCCGTTCTCTACACGGGAGGAAGCAGAACACTTCTCAAGAGGCTTGGATGAACATGGCCCAGCTTCAGCCACTACAACCACACCAGATGGGCCCCGGAGGATACAGGAATGCGTGGTCTATACAGGTATGTCTTGCTTCAGAAGGATGGTTGATGAGAAAAGCAAATAGTAGTATTACATAATATTATAGTATAATGTGCACATACAGTACCAGTCAAATGTTTGGACACCTTAACCCATTGGATGCGAGTGAAAAGCTGAACAACAGTAAAGAAATATATACATCCAGAAATACAAATGCTATTTTCGCAGCGTCAGGCTAATCCATTTTATTCATTTGAGTGAGTACATAGATTTGAAAATAACAGTTTGATCTATATGGATGGCAGCAAGGTGGCCGTCATTACCCCATACATATATATAGTACCATATGAATGGCGGTACGGTAGGTTAAACCTACATTCCACCCATTTTTTTACAGACCCCCTTTAAAATGTATATTTTTTCCAATCACGGATAGTAACAAACAATACTTGTATCCGATCATACTTGTAATTGGAAAATTCTTCATACACATTACAATACAATGAATGTATTTAAAAAATGTATTTTAAGTATTTGAGTAAAAGCAGAAAATCCCACTCCCTCATTGCCATGCAAAACACACACACACTCTATAGTCCCCCCGCACGTCTCCCATTCTCTTCAATCAGTTGTGAGAATCAGACTTCCTAGTTGGTTAGGTATAGTAACTGAAAAGTTTGGGAATCCATGCTGTAGGTGAGCGCTAGAGAGGTCATGGATGTATTACTGGGTGGCGCCTTCGGCACGAAGCCCCGTTAATTCCAATGAGAGGCATCTCAAAAGCGCATAAAGCAACCATGGAGCTCAAATACCCGGATCGTCCGCGTTGTGTGGCCCAATGGACATGCGCACTAGCAACAGTTTGTTTGTGTTTTCGTGCATTTCATGCATTTGGCACATGGAAAATGAGCAGGAAAATCTTGTTTTAATTAAGTTACTTCCATGCTGACCGGCATTCATTCAATAACCCTCTTGACCTGCCAGGCAGCTCTAGCACGGTTGGGGCTTCACCTTTGAACCTGGAGAGGGCGAATGAGTTCCACAGCCCGCGCATCCAGGACCTGACCACCAAGCTGAGGACGGCTGTTGAAAAAGGGGACAGGGAAGCTTTCAGACAGCTTGTTTGGGCCAACCCACGCTACCTCATCGGATCTGGAGACAACCCCACCATTGTTCATGTAAGGTTCATAGGAGTTACCCATGAAAACATCGAGGTTTGTTTCAAATTGTCTTGCGTGGACGAGTAACTGGTTGACTTCGTACTTACAGGAAGGGTGCCATTACAACGTCTTGCATGTGGCGGCCAAAGAGAACCAACCTGCCATGGCTCAGCTACTTCTGGACACCCTGGAGAGCCCTGAGTTTATGAGACTCATGTACCCGGATGATCAGGAAGCCATGTTGCACCAACGCATCCGCTACCTTGTTGATTTGTATCTCAACACACCTGACAAAGCAGTGAGAACCCGTTAACCCTCATTGTTTTAAAACACTGGCCATTTTGTTGCCAGCACAAATCACACATGTCAAAGTCTATACGAGATGTTTTGTTAATGAAGGTTTCATAAGATACACTGGATGTGTTTCTGCAGAGCAATGAAACACCTCTTCACTTCGCCTGTAAGTTTGGTCATCCAGACGTGGTCAACGTGTTGTGTTCCCATCCTGGCACTGACAAACATAGACAGAACAAATACAACCAGAAGCCCTCTCGTGTAAGTCAATTCACAGCTACAGAAGAATAGTTTTGTTTGCACTACACGTATACTGCTAAGAAACAACACAGCTTAGAAGACTAAATATAACATTTTTCAGGTGATATGTGAGAGGAAAAACAAAACCCCTGGCATAAAGAAGAAGATCAAGGAGTATTTGGAGGGTAGGTGTAGATCGCAAATGTTTTGCCATCAGTTACGTAAAAATCCCAATGCTACTAGTGAATATATTGCTCACTTGGAACCTTTCTCACTTAGAACGATGTTATGTCCCCCTGCTGAGGGATAAAGACAACAGCTTCCAGCCTGTGATTGGCTTGCCATGGTCCCCAGATCCATTGGAGGTGGATTTTCATTGGCAGGGATCTGGGGTGGCATTGAATCCCATAGACCCAGTCATGACTGTGAGAGCGTATGTGGGCCCACTCAGTCCTTCTAAGGTGGCACTGTCATTGGAAATCCTATTCATTGTCAATACCTTGGTGCATTTGTATTAAATTTCTAATTTCAGTTGTATATGTTCAAAGACAGTGTGTATTTTCCTTCCAGGCAGATGAGTTCCACAGACTATGGAAAACACCCCCCAAGAATCGAGGAGATTATTTCCATAGTATTCTCAAATCTGACCCTGACAGGGGTGTAGAGCGTGTGGGGAGGTGAGTGACCGGGGGGTATTGATTATAATCACAATTAAATAAAAATAGTACATCTTTTGCATCTCAAAAGGATCTTCTTTACTGGTGCTCTACTTTCTGAATGACATCTATTGATAGGGAGATTGCCCATGAGATGGGGCTTCCGTGGGTAGAGTATTGGGACTTCCTGGATAGCTTTATTGACCTGTCTTCAGAGGACGGACTGAGGAGGTTCGAGGACTATCTGAATAAGAAGCACCAGAGTAAACATGAAAAGACGGGGGGCTCCGGTGGTGGATTTAAAACTGTGACAACCATCAAAGGTAAGCACATCCATAACACCTATCACGTTATTACATTGATAAAGGAAATGTTACTGGGGAAATCCATTTACTAAATGTATCATGTTCGATGTCATTCCAGCGGAGCAGATCCAGAGACGTGTTCTGGCCAATCCCATCCGGAATGACAGAACATCTCCAGAGAATATATCCAAGTCTCCTGTGTGCAACCTACTGCCAGAATTTGAGAAAGCCACACTAAATGGTCTCTCTGTTCATTTGGAGGACGGGGAGAAGACGGACAGTCGTCTGGCTCCCCCTGAACCTAGGAAAGAGTGCCTGAACCTGGGTGACAGCAGCTTCTGGAGGACCTGGGAGGGGACCCGGAGGGGGAGACAAGGGGAGGAGCTCTCCAGCTCAGGTTCCGAGGAGTATGTGACTGCAGACGAGGGCTCAGACACAGAGGAACCAGGTAGTCACAGAGGTGGAGACAGAAGAGAGAGGAGGGGCTCAGAATCTTCTAGCACATCTTACAAATCCACTGAGGTAGAATTCTGTAAAGACACACTACTGACTAATGACAGCCCTACCACGCCACGAGGCGAACTGTTCATAGATGAGTAAGTAATGCTTTAATTTTTTTGTAGTAAGTTAATGACTTGCCAGTGAAAATTCTGCTATCCTTTTTATTTTGAATATCAAATCAGTGACAGTAAACCACAGTACTGTAATAGTTCTATGTGAGATTTGTTGAAAGGAAACAAATAGCTTTAGTTTTCACTTGGGTTGTCAGGAGTGGTTTGTGTGGGGAGGTATAACCTGAAAATTGTTATTAGCAGCTTTATTTTTTTCAGTTTGGTTTAAATATTTACCAGCAGGTAAACTGTAATTTCCTCCACACTAATTCCGCTGGGCAGAAGCACATCAGTGTTTTCAACCAGCAATCTAGAAATAACCCCCAAATGTTTAGTTTAGCAGTAAACTGAAAAACTTGTATTTTCACTGGACTTTCAAACAAGGATCTTCTTTGCAGGAATTATCCCACCAAATTGGACAGTGCTGTTTTCGCTGCACTTAGTAACGTGGAGGTTGAACCTGAGAGATACCCCTGTATTACTAAGTGGATGAACACTATTCTGGCATATCCCTCTTCTCAGAGGCGGAGGTGAGCCAAATACCTATTCATTTTCTTTATGCTGTGTCAAAATATTTAACTGATGTCTCATGCTACATGGGGCTGGGACTGTATTTTCAGCTGGCCAAGCCCAAATAGGATGAAAAGCTGGACCGATAAACCAAACAGTACTCCTGACAAGTGGAGTTTTTGCAGCCCAGGCCGCCACACCGCTGCCCAATCCTGTTACACCCAGAACATCCTCTGCAAAACCCTATTCCGCTCACCAAACTGACAAGGAACCCAAAACTGTGTGTCCCAGGATCTGAAGGTGACACTGCACAAATACAAGGGAATGTCAGCCAATGTCCTGTGTCACCACATCAGATCCACAGCTTACCAATTAATTTTAACCCCCGAAGTGAACTACTAGCAGTTTAACTTTATATTTTTTTCCTCTGTGTTATTGTCCAACTCTTGGCTGTGCTATGCAAGGTACTGAACCACATACCATACCTTATTAGGAAAAACATTTAACTGATCTTTGCACAAATGATTCCTGCCTACAGCACTTATGCATGTACTCAATGCACACATTTTCTTTGGCAGATAGCATTGCTCCAGCTTGCCCTTTCAACTTAGTTACCCATTATGTATGCTCGTGTGCCACGTAATATTTTCATATATACTGTTTATGATTGAAATTTTAAAATATTTTGTATTGTTAATGTTGGTCAAGAAACAAATTGGGAGATTTATTGTTTATAGGTATATTAAAACACAATCATGATGTATTCAGAAAATAAATCCTTATGTTAATTCATAAAATGTAAAGCATTTTATCAATAAATGGCAATGTCTAAAACAAATTCCAAATGTTTTTTTCCATTTGTTCTGCATATAAAAACCAAATTAAAAAATATTTTCCAACACAGTCAAAACCATCATATAGAAGAAAAACTATGGCTTCAAATGTGGCAGAAGAACTAGAGGTCAGGTCTAGTTTCACCTGTAGGGTTACGAAAGTGTCAGGTACGAGTGAGTTTGTCCGGCGGCATAAATCCCGAGTCGCCCATCATCCTGAGTCCCACCCTACCACTGGGTCTGATGGTGAGCCAAGTGATGCTTCCGTTATTGAGGCACAGCCTCAGCCAGCCTTCTGGTGGAAACTGCAGAGCCCTGGATTGACAAAGAGATCATTCTGTAAGAACATTTAACATCAATATTTAAAATTGGTGGATTGTATTTTTCACGCAAAACAAATGCCCAATGGGTGAGCTATTCCACTTGTGAAAAATAAATCTTTAGGCAGTTGAACATCACTCACTAACCTGCACACAAAGTAGCGAATAACGTTGGCGTGGCAGACAATGATCTCATAGCTGTCCTCTGTCTGCTTGGCGTCTGCACGGTGAATATAACGGCGAAAAGCTGCCTCGATTCGAGCTCCATCCTCATGATACTGAAGAAACCAAAGGACCAGTACATTTTGATATACATGGCAGAATTCCAATATTTGCACTTAATCAACATTGATTCAAAACTCAGGATCTAAATGGATTTTGTGAATTGATGATTAAAAAATAAAAGAAGTTACTCACCACACAGTCGGGTTTCCAGGAGATAGATGGCACAGGTTCAATGGGAGCACCCTCGCGAAGTAGATCACAGCTCACTTTTTCCACGTCTAACGCAAAGAGATGGAGATGCACTCATTGCAATGACATTCACATTGGAGGTGAAAATTCGCTTGAGTTTTGGGGTTAGAATGAGGGCTGTGCTCGACCTCTAACCTGGGAGATGTTTGCTAATGATGTTGGCAGTCTCTGTGGCACGGGTCATGGTGGAGTGGACCAAGACATCATACTTCAACCCCAGAGCAGCCAATCGCTGACCAGTGTATTCAGCCTGCTCCCGGCCTAGAAATCCAATGAAGAGGTGCTTGCTTAATTGCCTCCGTTGATGCCATTCTCAATGGCAGCTTCAGTACTTGATGTGTGTCATATACATCAGCAAATCTTTATTTGCCAAGTATATTGCCTAGAATGTTGATTGGTGTTATAATGCTGCTATTGGTATTGGGTGAGACAAGATACACAACACATACCCAGTGGAGTCAGGACCCTTTCCTTATCCACACTCCCATTCAAGTTGTACTGAGAGTGGCGGATCAAGAAGATGTGACGAGTGGCTTTGGGTTTGTTGTTCTCCACCTCTGTGTTCAGGTCTTCAACTGTGGTCTCCTTGTTCTTCTTTTTCTTCCCATTAGTCAGTGACAGTGGGTCACGCCTTAAAAAATATACAATGAAGCAGATATGAATGAATTAAAAGGTTAAAAACACCAATTACCAAATTGTCTGTTAATCAATCTGTGACAACTTCCACAGTTCTAGAGTGGTTCAATGGCACTCTACTAAGTGCTAGCTAGCATTACTATATTACAAGAAAGAAACATTGGCTAATTGAAGCTTACTTGTCCCAGTTACTGTCCCAGGCAGTCACGGTTTGGTCATGGCTTGGTGACCAGGTCTGAGGCACTGCTGCTTGGAGAACACTTAGTATAGTCCATTGTCTTGAACTCTCGTTATGTTTCCTTCTTTCAAAAGAACATCCTTTCGATTCAGCCAATGCTACAAGGACTGCTGATCCACCGGCAAGCCCACACACCAGCTTCGTTACCTTCCTGAAAGACATCCTTACCAGGAATATAATTAAAAGGATATAACCAAATCCAAAAACAAGATGAAACCCTAACAGACCTATAAAGCCGCTTTAGATAGCTACCACTTCTGAGCGGTTAACATTTTTCAGAAATACACAAAGCACCAATGTGGCTGAACAAACACAAATGTCTGACGCCTCACGCCTGTACTTAAAATAGGATGCAACTACGGATCCGCAGAAAGGACAAAACAACTCAATTACTAAACGCTACCAGTGCCCATATTTGCCACAAGGTGTCACTAGATCCCTGCATGACACCAGCTACGTTCACTCCCTAGTTTAGCTGGTATCGGACTCCAAGGCAACCTCACTGAAGGCAACGCGTTTGGATTCACTCGGAATCATGGGAACGTCTATTCCGACAAGGAGGGAGCGGAGGGAAATTTGAAATGCTTCGAAATTATGGTATTAACATGATTTTATTCATTGTTAACGTAGATGTAAATTTTGTAACAGTCTTAAATAATACAAATGTTGCATTGATTAGTGATATTTCAGATTAGAACTATGTGTTCCTATAGTTGTTAGCATTAGCTAACGTAACGGAGCTAGCTATTTACCCGACACTGCGCTGTTGCTGTGGACGCCAAAATAGCATATGCTAACTAGCTACTGGACTTTTAGCCGGCAGCAACTAAATCTGCAGTGTGTTCTCAGTGTGACTGTTGAACATGTCCTTTTCAATACCGTTACATAGCATCCACTCGACCTGAGGTGACTGAAGATGATGTTCCCATCCAAGCCCCAAAGGGGTTAACATCATCATTATTATTAATTTCATGGACCTGAAGCTGGAGGTTGTGCTGTCATCCAGCATCAAACGAAAGAAACCATGGCCACGGTTCTGTTGGCTCGGATTGGTGAGAACAGTGAGATAATGCAGGTCGTTTTGTCTGGTTGAACATGAAATTGACTAGGATTATGAATAGACTAGACTACTATAAGTTTCTGATTGTGTCAAATTGTTGATTTCTCCAGGAGAAGGAGTCGGTTTTTCTGCTGGATGACAAGCGGATCAGTGAGATCAACATGGTGTCTGGACGTACCAAGAAGAAGACCCCCAAGCTTCACCCTGTACTCCCCAGGGTGGTAACCATGGCCGCATCCCAGAATGGTACACTTTCAGTTTCTTGTTCATGTCAATGCAGTACAATTCCATGAACACGGCACAAATCCACATTCCCATGATTTTATTTCCATCTGTAGGTGTGTGGCTTGCAGGACTACTGGTCTCAGGAGAAATGTTTCTATGGAACAAGGACAAAGATTTGTTAAAGACAGTGGCAGGAGTCCCTACTGTAGCCCAGCTCATCACTGAAGCCCAAGGTCTGTATGTGATTAGGCCATTGTTACAATGAACCATGTACAAGTTTGCCAACAAAGGTCCATGTCCCACCTGCGTATGTGCTGAACACAGGGTCTGGTGTGCGTCTGTCCCTGGTGGTTTCGGACAATGGGATGCGTGCCATGCTGGTGGTCTTGTCGGGGAAGGTGTTCTTGTGGGAGTGTGTGGATTTGCGGGACCTGAACACCGTACGGGATGGCCTGGCCAAAGGACGCTGGGCTCAGATACAGCACCCAGAACACATTTCTCTGCCATCCCCGAAGGACAAAGAGACCTCACAACACAGCATCTTCATCAAGGGAGAGGTGGGGAGGACTACATTGTCCACAGCCATGAAGATGATGGACTGTGGGATATTCACTCTCATCACTTACTCTGTTTTCACACACTTGTTCCTCTGCATATCAGGCTGTGGGGGATGTCTGCCTGTCAGCGTTTGTTTTCACGGTGGGTTTGGATCTCAGCGTTACTTTCCTTAAGATCCAGTGGGATGAGGGCCAGAAGAACAGCATCAAGTGAGTGGATTGAGAAATAGGGCTCCTGGTCAAGGTGTCATTGCTTTCCTTTCAGCACTGCCACTTCTATTATTTACTGTCATCATAATTTAATCACTTGTTCTCATTGCAATTTTTGTCTGGAACAGCTTCGATAATGAGGTTTGTTTTTTCGGCAGTCACGTTGGGTACAGTGTACATTGGGTCAACAAGACGTACCCCATGTCTCACCTCACCCCGCCCTGTGTCCCGGTAAGGTCCAGAGGGGCACTTTTGCCAGCCTTCTCCCCTGACGGCCTGCTGTTAGCCGTAGTCCTGAACCAAAGAGAACCCAGGGTGAGAGTACACCTGTGTCCTCCTCATGACATAATAGATGCACTATCCATGTAATTATATGTCAAGATCTCGGTTTCAACGTTCTGTGAGGAGCTAGCTCATGACTTTGGTTCTCTGTGTTTGCAGGCCAACCAGGTTCTGTTTATCAGCACTCAGAACTTTGTGACTGTGTGCAGTGGACTGGGCGGATGTGGCAGCAAGGAACTGAAAATCCCTTCCAAATATGTGAGGTACGCATCTCCAGCGCCCGTGCAACCAGAGTGTAGAAGCTGTATGTGGATAGAGCTGAGAAATGTGGAGGTAGAACCTGTCTGTCGTGTTGAAGACTGCCCCCACCCTCTGCAGGTCCTACTGGGTGGCCAGTGTCAGCTGGGCTGCAGGTGGCCTCTACCTGGCCTGTGTTCTGAAGAGGGGCTCCTTGGTCATGCTGGTCCGTCTGGGTGGGCTGCTTTCACTGTCTACTTCTGGGTGCAACGTGGACTTCGGCCCAGCTCACTTCCTCCCCCTGCATCCATTAGTCACATATAGGTAAACATTACAAATTTTCAACCTGGTTTCGAGAATTCAGAATGTTGTCGGCCCAATAACAGGTTTAGTTACTCAACTGTTCCAACAGGAGCTATACAATCAAATGGGCTATTCCTGTCATCAGTAATCCGTCTATAGAATGTCATTCTATCAAACTGATGTTTTCCTGAACTCACTGTTTATTGTTTTCCATGGGTCGGGATCCATTACTGCTTCTACTGTAGTTTTGTTTCATTTTTGTTTATAGAGATCTTTCTTTCTCTCTTTCTTTGTGCTTCCTTCAAACATTGTGTCATTTTTCCTATGTAAGTACTTCAGGCTTGACACATTTTGGTTTCATACTCCACCCAGCAACCTTGTGAAACCTCCTAATCCAACTTCCTCACTGGCTTGATGGCACTCCAAACCCAATTAAATGCTGTCAGCTGACCAATTAAATCACTGACGTCTACCAATACTTTCATAAAATAGGTTGTGCCTGTTGCCTGCATGTTACTGAACTACCATATTATATGCATGAACGGATAGGTTTTGTTTATGCATTATATATATATATTGTCTCTGACTACCAACATTTCCCTCCCTGTCACTCCTTCTCAGACCTCCAGTTTCACTTGGGGGCGCTGGTGTTGACCCTCTGTCCAGCTCCAGTCTGTCTGCCCGGGACATCCTGAGGCAGCGCTACTCTGTGACCTGGCACCCGCGACTGCCCTACCTCATTGTTTCCGATGGCTACATGGCAACAGTGCTGCGGGCGTCTGAGCTGCCCTCCCCTGCCACGCTCCTCAGGGCTCTGCTGCACAAAACCTCCCAAGGTCTGGACAGCGCTAGCAGGGAGCTGGAGAGAAAACAAGTGAGACGTCATTGGATTTGTTAGATGACTCCTTTGCCTGCCCAGGGAATCATCAACCACAGTCACCCAAAACACAAAATGTTAAATCTAATGCCACATGGTAAAAGGTACCGGAGCATCAACACACTAATAGACTGAAGGATAGTTTCTACCCACAAGCAGTAAGACTACTCAATAGCTGAACTGACACATCCCTTTACACTACTATTTGCTGTTTCAAATACCATAAATTTCTTACCAGTGTTAATCATTAATATTGCTCTACTATTTTATTGTATTATTATTATGATCATTTTTAGTCTTCTGGTTATTTCTCGCTTCTAAATCTGTGGTTTAGCCATGTGCTTTGTATGGTGTTAGCTCATTGGTTTGCTTTTGATTCGGATCACGTCCTGTCCCAGCCCAATGCCAGGGCGTGGCTGGAGTCAATGTCATGTCCGAAGGTTGGTATAAGTCTGAAGGACTTGAGAACCAGGCCCAGGCCCGACCCCACCCCAACAGCTACAGCTGCATCCAGCCTGCCACTCTTCCTCCAGGACCAGGGCGGCCTGGGCGAAACCCGGGAGCTGATCGAGAGAGTCCAGGTCAGGCTGGACCGCTGATTTGCACACAGAATATTTAGATAAATGGATCATATTTAATTTAAACGTTGCTTGTTGTGCTTCGTTAGGCTTTGTTTGAAGACGACTCGGATCTCGAAGGGCCGCCTGTCGGCTCTCATGCGGAGGACGGAGGTCGTCTGGAGTTTGCCTCCATGTTTGACACGCAGCACGCCCTCCCTGACACCCTGGTTGATCGTGGGCCTCATCCTGACCCTGACGCTAGCTCTGCCAAATCCGAGGGTAGACATCCAGCCCTCACTCCTGAGCTCCGGGTGGTCCGTGGCTGCCTGCTGACAGCCTGGGGTCTGGCTGTGTCACTAGGTGATGCCGTGGAGCAGCGAGAGCAGATGCTAATGTTCACGGCACACTGCGCCGTCCGCCTCGTCGCTGTCCTCCGTCTCACCACCGGCTCCCACCCTGGACGGACGAAGAAAAGGACTGCCGCTCCCTTCTCCTCCCTCCTCCTCCATTTACTCGGGAACCTTCTCTCCTTCCTCCCCTGGGACGGCCCTCACACAGGGGGAAGGAGCGGCCTGGGTGCGGCGGTGGAACTCACCGGACAGCTAGTGGGCCTGCTCCTCTCCTCACCCCCGGGTCAGAGCAGCTCAAAGGCCTCGTCCCAGACCCTGTCCACGGCCCTACGCCTCCTGCAGCTCGTCTCCCAGACGCTGGACCACACCTACAGTCTCCGGCAGAAACATCCCGGCGCAGATGTCTATGAAGTGACTTTCTTAAAGGAGGATTGTGGGCCATTAGAGGATGTGCCTCCTCCACAGCGGCCCTCGAGCAGGTAACTATCCTTTGCTGCGTTTGTGTAACCATGATAGCATTTCCATCTGTTAGTGGATGGAGTCATTTACCTCAATGTCACATCAGAGTCCTTATATTAATTCTTTGCTATTGTTCTCCGGCAGGTTGCGGGGAGCGTGGCGCGTCGTATATCAACACACCCTGCAGTGCTGGGAGGAGCTGAAGTACCACGGGAGCACCAGCGGCTGTGGTGAGGAGGAGGGCCGCATGTCGGTCATCCTGTCCCAGATCCAGACTGCCCTCCAGGGGATGGGAGACCATCTGGGGGAGGGGCCTGCTCTGAGGAGCTACACCGGTAGGATAGACAAACAGTCGGCGTGAGGCCTAGGGAGTTGGCTTTTTTTATAAGTGATATTGTGTTAAGGATTATCTTATTTTGTTCCACAGGGGAACAGCACTTCCTGTTTGGATGTTACACTGAGAGTGCCCAGGCTTGGAGGGCGGGGTTGTGGGCGGAGATTGAGCGAGGTGAGTTGAATGGTGTTGTTGATGTGTGGTTCCAGGGAAGAGTTAGAATCTAAGCTGGCGTCCTGTTCTCCAGATGGGCCACGGGGGGTGTTCTTGCAAACACGCTTGTGTCTGTCTCTGCTGTATGGGCTGCTCTTCTGTTACCGTCTGAGAGAGGCCCAGAGTCTGGGAGACCACATGGCCCGGGTTCTGCTCCGCCGGGTCGAAACACAGCGGGAACACAAGCTCCAAAACATGGGTATGTGTGGTCAGGCTCAGTGGGAGAGATTCTACCAAGAATTTTGTTTAATTTTTGACTACTTTGGATCAGTTGTTTCTGTATCTGTGTCTGTATCTGTATCTTTGTTGGAAAATAACAACATTCAAGTCAGTATTCTGTGTCATGTTGGATGTAGAGGATGTCTCTGTCTGGCTGCCTGCAGACGTCCACAGTGAAGCAGCCTGCGCTGTAGTCCAGACGCTAGGGCGCTTCATGGCCTCCTATTTCACCAACCAGCCACTTCTCATCCTTCCCCCGCATAGTGTGGATGTCCTGCCTCCCGTACACCTCCCACACTGTAAGAACACCTCCCACACTGTAAGAACACCTCCCACACTGTAAGAACACCTCCTTTAATACACACACAACTGTACACCTCCCACACTGTAAGAACACCTCCTTTAATACACACACAACCGTACACCTCCCACACTGTAAGAACCCCTCCTTTAATACACACACAACCGTACACCTCCCACACTGTAAGAACACCTCCTTTAATACACACACAACCGTACACCTCCCACACTGTAAGAACACCTCCCACACTGTAAGGATACCTCCTTTAATACACACACAACCGTACACCTCCCACACTGTAAGAACACCTCCTTTGATACACACTCACAACCGTACACCTCCCACACTGTAAGAACACCTCCTTTGATACACACTCACAACCGTACACCTCCCACACTGTAAGAACACCTCCTTTGATACACACTCACAACCGTACACCTCCCACACTGTAAGAACACCTCCTTTGATACACACTAATTTCAGGAGTTTTAAATTCTGGCTAATATGTTCCAATCTATTGACCCTGATGTCTCCTCTCTACAGCTGTAGGTGGTGGACGGCTGGTTCCTCTGTGCCAGGAGGCTGTATCAGGGGCGGTGCGCGGCCAGCAGCTGTCAGAGGTGTGGACGGTAGGCTACACCCAGGACCTGCTACTGCTGGGGGGGCTTCTCCCTGAGGCTACCTGGCTGGCTCATCATCTGGGGGACTGGAAGACTGCAGCCTCTCTGGGTCTGGCCTACACCTCCTACTCCACTGACCAGCACCCCTTCACCAGGTCAGTGTGTTTATTCTTCTGTATGTTTTAAAGCTTCTAGCTCAACAGTTCACTGGATGCATGGTTTGCAGTGATAACGAAAAGACCATTGTGCTTTTGTGTGTTTCTGAATGCTGTCTGATGCCACCTCAGTCTCAGATGGAGAGAACTACATCTCCCAGCAGCCCTTAAGCCTGAGAGCATCTTTCAGGGTCAGCTGGAGTCTCTACTGGGCAGGAAGGCTGGACCAGAGCAGACCCATGCAGGCGAGGAGAACTACAAGAGCTTTACAGGAGGTGGGTTTCTCCTCCATTCTACAGTAGAGTCTGTCTCCTCATGTCCTATCATCTGTTTTAGCACTTTTCACCTCTCTCCCCTTCCTCTGTCAGCCCTTATGGAGGGGGAAGACATGGAGTTCATGCAGGCTTCAGTGCAGGATATCCTGAAGGCCTCAGTCCTGGCTGGGGTAGATGTGTTATCTCAGCCCCTGAGATCTCTGCTGGACTCTGCCAAAGACCTGACCGCCTGTCTTCCTGCCCTGGTGCCTGTGGGCTTGTACCTGCCTGCCCCCCCGCTCTACTGCCCCCAGCCGGCACCCAACACACAGGTACCACCGAGGTTCACCCCACACACGGGTACCACCTACTTCACCCCACCTAGGTTCACCCAACACACGGCTACCACCCGGGTTCACCCAACACACGGGTACCAGCCGGGTTCACCCAAAACACAGGTACCACCGGTTTTCACCCCACACATGGGTACCACCCACTTCACCCCACCCGGGTTCACCCAACACACGGGTACCACCCGGGTTCACCCAACACACGGTACCACCCGGGTTCACCCAACACACGGGTACCACGGTGTTGCTCTGCTCCATGTTAGAAATATATTATATATCCCTCTAGGAGAAATTGTATATAGTGTATTTGTAAATTGTGTATTGTAATATTGTATTGTAAGTCATGTATTGTAAGTAGTCCTACTCAGGGCTGTAGATACTTTATATAAAACTTTGGCTTTACCTAGGACCGGTCCGGTGTGTTTGGGCATCAGTTGGAGGAAGCGTCTCGTCACGGGGTGTCAGAGCTCCTCCAGACGGTTCTCCTGCTACTGAGGTCTGCCCGCTGCACCCTTCCTGCCGCCCAGTGGTACATCCGCCACCTGCGCCACTCTCGGCATATCCTGGACAAGGTAGCGTACCCTGCTAGAGTGAGCCTACCTTTGTCTGCACAAAAGTTCTTCACAGATATACATCCAAATCTGATTATCTGAGGTCTGATCCAGTATCAGACTTGGTCGGATATGATATTATGTAGTTTGTTGTGGGATCCCTAGTTAGAGCATGCTTCGTGGCCACGGACCTTATATGTGAAATACTGACTGTATCCAATATTACATTATAAGAAAATATCCTGGTGATAATAAAAAGATATATTACATGTTTACTACGCTTTTTGCTTATAGACAGGTTAGTTCAGCATTTCTCTTTTATATATGCCTTATCGTGTCAGGTTTGAGTTAAGCTTAATTACGCCGTGCCAAAATATTTAACCCCCATTGGAAATCGGGTTTGTTGTGAAAATGTAAAAACTGTCAGCTGTTTGCAATGAACAAATCAAACAAAAGCAATTGAAATGGCTCAACACAGTAAATGCTTTACGTGGTTTCCCCAAATCCAATGGAAAATGCGACTCATTATGACTTCTCCATCTCAAAATAATTCAACATCCTGAATAGAATTTCTCACAACAGCATAAACATGCTAAACAGGTGTTTTCTCAAGCACACCTGATGCAACTAATCAAGGGCTTCATTAGTTGCACCAGGTGTGCTTGAGCTGGAACACATGAAATTCCTGAACTTGCTAGGGGTTTGTTGATTGGCACGTTTGACTGCATATCAGAAACATGGCAAAAGAATGGGCCACAAAGTTAAGATGAGAGATCGTCGCAGCGTGTGGAAGGCAAGATGGATGGATTGATTGATGTATCAGGAGTGAGGAAGCTGAAGCTTGGGTGTCATTGGACCTTCCAACAGGACAATGATCCCAAGCATACCTCAAATTCCACCAAGGCTTGGTTGCTGAAGACGTCCTGGAAGATGCTGCTGTGGCCATCACAGTCACCTGACTGAAAATCTCTGGTGGGATTTGAAGAAGGTGGTTGCAGCACGCAAACCAAAGAATATTACTGAACTAAAGGCCATTGCTAATAGGAATGGGCTAAGATTCCTCAGGAACACTGCCAGAGGCTGGTGTCTGACTATGCATCTCATTTGCAGCAGGTCATAACAGCAAAAGGGTGCTCTACTAAGAATTACAGATGATTGCCATGAAGGGGTTGAATCATTTTGCAGTTGAATTTGGGGAACCATGCGAAGCATTCACAACATTGAGCTATTTCGAATGCTTTTGTTTCATTTGTTCATTGCTAACAGCTGACAGTCTAAATTTTGACAGTAAAATTTATTTGAATAGTGTTGATTTCAACTGGATTTGAGCAATGCAGTGTTGAGATCGTTATAAATCATAGGCTATTTCTTTACTTTCGTAAGAATGTTGTAAAGTAATTGGAAAAATATATTACTGTCAATCGCAATGGATATTTAAGCCACCTAGCATCCTCTGTGTGAGGAGACAATATTTCAAAGCTTTTGCAGCAGATGTCACACGTGCGCAGGCATACAGTTGTGCACATGTCAGGAAATACATGCTCATGCCATAGCCTATTTAACAAATGAATTAATATTAATTAATGCAGATAGCATTTGTTGTCATACAGATATCTCTCTTGATTTTACATTTCAAATTAATTGTCTTCATCAAAGTACTTAGCTATAGCCTAGAGCACAGGTGTCAAACCGGTTCCACGGAGGGCCGAGTGTATGCTGGTTTTTGGTCTTTCCTTTCAATTAGAGCCCAATTAAGACGTAGACTGCCAGGTGAGGCGAGATCCTAACCAATTAGTGACATTCAATCATTCAGGTACAAGGTAAAAGCGAAAACCTGCAGACACTAGGCCCTTTGTGGATCTGGTTTGA
>JACXGM010019135.1:0-12981 GCA_016801145.1 Umbra pygmaea | reverse complement strand
TCTCAGAGTCAGGTGTTAAAGGGTGTTGACCGCGCCCCTTACTCAGGTGACGTTGCCTCAGTCAATAATGGAAAGAAGGAGGCGGGGCCAGTGGATAAAGACATGCCCCCAAAGGCCTGTGCCCGGGCCAACGTTGGAGTCAGAGACTTGCATGAGTCCTCTTTCAGCCTCTCCGGTAAGACAGCTTTGAGTTAAATGGTTAAACTCCTACCTGTTTTTGTAGTTTTTTCATCTGTACCTAATTATTAAAAAGTAAAAAGTAATGGTTGCAATATCAGAGCATAACAAACTCAAATTCATTGTTGGCCACATCACAACCACTTGCTTAGCTCAGGAGTTTGTTAGATGGTAAATGGATGGACTGCATTTATATAGCGCTTTTTATGACCAACAATTGCCACCAAAGCGCTTTACAGTGCCTTACATTCACCCATTCATTCATACACCGACGGCATGGTCAGGCATGCAAGGCGCCAGCCAGCTCGTTGGGAGCAGCTGGGGCTAGGTCTCTTGCTCATGGAAACTTCGACACTTGGTCAGAAGGACCCGGGGATAAAACCAACAACCTTCCGGTTGCTAGACAACCTACTTGACCCACTAAGCCACTGCCGCCCCTACTGAGCCACTGCCGCCCCTAGATGCATCGATTCATCTATTTAAAGTATACCCCTGTACAGTACAACATATCTATTTAAAGTATACGCCTTTACAGTACAACATATCTATTTAAAGTATACCCCTTTACAGTACAACATATCTATTTAAGTATACCCCTTTACAGTACAACATATCTATTTAAAGTATTACCCTGTACAGTACAACATATCTATTTAAAGTATACCCCTGTACAGTACAACATATCTATTTAAAGTATACCCCTTTACAGTACAACTTATCTATTTAAAGTATACCCCTTTACAGTACAACATATCTATTTAAAATACAGTATACAGGTTTACAGTACAACATATCTATTTAAAGTATACCCCTGTACAATACAATATATCTATTTAAAGTATACCCCTTTACAGTACAACATATGTATTTAAAGTATACTGCTTTACAGTACAACATATCTATTTAAAGTATACCCCTTTACATTAAAACCTATATCTTTGAAGTACACCATGACCATTTAAGTAAACCCATAAACATTTCAAATACACTAATTGACCTTTAGTCTACATCCTAGATCTTTATTACAGCAAGTACCATTAATGAAAAGAGCATGTCTGAAACACGCCTTAGTGCAAGATGTTCCAGCGTAAATGGACAGTAAGGTAGATAAGGTTTCCAGTTCAATTCCCAACTGTGCCAAATGTCATTGTGTCCTTGAGCAAGGCACTTTGCCCAACTTACTTACTGTAAGTCACTCTGGATAAGAGCTTCTGCTAAAGGAGTCATTAAACAACTCCTGTTTCATCCCTGTAGATGAGTAGTGTCGTAGTTTTTTAGGTGATTTGCCGTTGAAATTTATACTTATTCAGTAAGTATTTAAATGGCTAGTTAGTGTGATGTATGGCTGCGGTTGGAATAAGGATTTTGCCTTGATCACTGAATAAAAAGGTAAATTTGGTGTCCGTTGCCCCAGCATGCTCCGGCCCAAGTTGAAACAGCGCTGCCCTGGGTAGGGGATTAAAAAGTCAGACTGGCGTACCTTGGCATGTCGCTCTCCAGTGACACCTTGTGTGCAGATCAGGCGCCTATGAGTTTAATTGCAGCAGTCAATGTGAAATCCTTACACGCATGTACTTTACTAAAGGTTTCCGTGTTAAATGAGCAGTGTGATAAGAATTGGACAGATAGGTGACGTGTTTGGAGGAAGCATGTGAGAGCCCTCTTTCATCCCTCACCTGCTGACGAAATGGTGAAAAGGCAAGGTTAACGAGAATTAAACATGACAAATAGGGAGGGGAGAGAAATGGGTAAAATATATAATAAAATTTGTGTCTGAGAAGGAAATTGAACTTGCTTTGTGAAAATGATGTTTGATCAATGAATGCATTCATGTATTTTTAGGCCTTCAAAGACAAACCAATTTTTTTTAAAGATCAATCAAACGAATGTCAGAGATCAACCAAGCTAAGGTCAGGGTTTAGTCTTTCCATAGCTTTGGAAGAAGCCATTTGTGAGCTGGTCAGATACAGATTTCTGTATAAATATGATTTGAAAATAGTCTTCATATCCACTCTTATAACTGAAATGAAAATCTGCCAACAGTGAAAACATTTGCTAGGGAGATTGTTATTAAGTCAAATATGGTTGAAGTGTATACAGAGATTTTGTTTTGTGTATTACAGGTGTACCTTTATGTCATCTTGCACCATGGTGTTTTATCTTGGCCACGTTGTCATTGCAAATCAGAATCTGTTATGGATCAGGCCGCCTGGTTAAATAAAAGTGAAAAAAAGAGAAGGCAATTTCTCATTTTATCAAACTAAGTGTTTTTTGTAAAAGTGATTCTGCCTTTATCATTTCAGGAATCTATAATATTAATATTCAAGGCCATGAAAACCACTAACACACTATACTGACTATTACATTAGAAGTTCCTAGACAGTATGTGCGTCCTTTCACAACAAGTGAGATTCTTGAAAGATCAGTCTTGTTCTGGATAAAATCAAGACAAATTCCAGGTCATCATTATCTGTGTTGGCGATATGCAAATGAAGTTAAATGTACACAGAGTGGGCAAACGTAAACATTCCAAAATAAACCAAGATAGGAAAAGCTGTTGCAACATCCCTAACCCGAAATGAAAGATGTAGTATCTCATTTTGGTGCAACTGCAAAACATCACCAAAGCAACTTTAAATAATTGGGGATTTCTTGCAAGGACTTATATAGTACATGTTTTATACAGTAAATGTTTTATACAGTACAAGGACTTACACAGTACATGTTTTATACCGTACAACGACTTATACAGTACATGTTTTATACAGTACAAGGACTTATACAGTACATGTTATATACAGTACATATTTATAGAGTACATGTTTTATACAGTACAAGGACTTATACAGTACTTATACAGTAAAAAACATGTACTGTATAAGTCCTTGTACTGTATAAGGACTTATACAGTACATGTTTAATACGATACATGTTTTTTACAATACAAGGACTTATACAGTACATGTTTAATTCAGTACGAGAACTTATACAGTACATGTTTAATATAGTACAAGGACATATACAATACAAGGACCTATGCAGTACATGTTTTATACAGTACATGTTTTATACAGTACAAGGACTTATACAATACCGGTACATGTTTTACACAGTACATGTTTTATACAGTATAAACACTATATACATACTATACCACTATATACATACTATACCACTATTTACATACTATAACACTATATACATACTATACCACTATATGCATACTATAGCACTATATATACATACTATACCACTATATACATACTATACCACTATATGCATACTATAGCACAATATATACATACTATTCCACTATATACATACTATAACACTATATACATACTATACCACTATATATATATACATACTATACCACTATATATACATACTATACCACTATATACATACTATACCACTATATACATACTATAGCACAATATATACATACTATACCACTATATACATACTATAACACTATATACATACTATACCACTATATATATACATACTATACCACTATATATACATACTATACCACTATTAACATACTATATCACTATATACATACTATAACACTATATATACATACTATACCACTATACATACTATACCACTATATACATACTATAACACTATATACATACTATACCACTATATACATACTATAACACTATATCTACATACTATACCATTATATACATACTATAACACTATATACATACTACACCACTATATTTACATACTATACCACTATATACATACTATAACACTATATACATACTATATCACATTTTGCATTTGCACTTATCAACTGCCTTCTTTAACTCAGCCCACTGGTTTTCAATTGGATTGAGGTCAAGGAACTGAGATGGCCATGGCAGAACATTGATTTTGTTGTCTCAGAACCATTTTTGTGTGGATCTGTAGTTATGTTTTGGGTCATTGTTTTGTTGGAAAGTCCACATATGGCCAAGTCCCAGCCTTCTGGCAGAGGCAACCAGATTGTCATCCAAAATGACCTGATACGTGGTGGAATTCATTGTGCCATCAATCTTGACCAGTGCCACTGGACCTCTGGGTATGGGGTGCCTCTCCTTGTACGCATCTATGTTTCGACGCCGAACATGCCGATGCTGTATTTGACCAAAATGTTCAGTTTTGTTCTCTTCTGACCAGAGGACCTTCTTCCAGTCATAATTTAAATGACATTTGTCCAACTCCAAGCGCTTGTATTTTGTGTCTTGGTATCAGAAGGGGCTTTCTTCTGGCAACCCGTCCAAAGAGGCCGTGGTTGTGGAGGTGGTGTCTGGTGGTGCTTTTTGAAACCTGATGACCTAAAAACGCCACCAAGGCCTGCAATTGTTTCACAGTGATACTTGGGGATTTTGTTGCTTCTCTCACCTTCCTCCTCCCTGTCCTGGGGGGCAAAATGCATTTGCATCCTCTACCCGTGAGGTTTTTAACTGTTCCACATCTTTAGATTTTTTTGAATAATTGCCCTGACAGTGCTCAGTGGTATATTGAATTGTTTATGTATCTTCTTGTAGCCATTGCTAGATTTATGAAGGTCTACGACCATCTGTCTCTTTTGAACTGCCAGGTCTTTTCTTTTCTTCATGGTGTTGGATGACAGAGGGATACTGCATGCGTGTTACCTCATTTTTATACCCTAGTGGAACAAAAAGTGATGTAATGGCTCAATATAATTCCTTTAGACTTAGATGAACATAAATAGGTGGAATTTAAATCCTGGTTCAATTTTGGTAGATGTTATTATCTTCAAGGGTGCCATTGATTGTGAAACCTGGATTTGGAGGACCTTGATTTTTAATTTACTCAATAGATGATTTTGGTTGGTTCCATTGACACATGAATGAAGTACAGTATTTCCCACATATTGGGTGTTTGAGTTTATCTCTATAATTGCATTGTTTATATTTTACAGTACTGTTTGTGCATTGCCAGTCAGGGTGGTAATATAACACTATTTACTGTACATATTCTACAACTATACACTATACCACTATAATATACCACTATACCACTATAAATACTGTACATACTATACAATTATAGACTATACCACTATAATATACCACTACATACTACACCCCTGAAATACAGGCTCTATTCTGGCCTACTGTCAACAGAATCTCTCATCTGTCCTTTCTGTTGTCTGACCTATATTAATGAAAGCATGAAAATGCCAAATATATACAAACAAAACATGGTGATTCTAACTCTCAGTGAGTTCATCTCTGTTTTCATCATTTTCAGGCAACCAGGTTGATGATCATATCCCCAAGAGATCCTCGGCCCGTATTCTGGCTCCGCCCGGGGGCCGGTCCAGTGGCATTTGGTAGCAACAGAGGACAATGATACCTGGCAGTATTTTTGTACATTTCTATGACAACCAGGAAAACTGCACTGATTTTACTATCACAGGGTTAGAGAAGTACTGGTTAGTAATCAATAAATTGATTGATGAAATTGACAATCAATTTAGCCAAATTGAGTATGGGAACAAATTAATTTGTTTCTTATTGGAGAGATATTGTGATGCAGAGATGTTGACATTTAACTAACTGTATTTACCTAAACCTTTTGTGAGATCAAAGCAGTAAAGTTTCTGCGTGGTTGATTATCTGTGTTATCTGAAGGTATTTAAACACACACACAATTGGTCTTCTGGAGTGTAACTGTCTAGTTTGTTATTGTCCAAGTCTTTGTGTTAAAACATGTATAAGTCATAGCACTGTTTCAACACCCTGGCCTGTAAACACAGCTCTGTCGCCAATAGAAGACGAGAGGTTCTACAGGAATGATTGGACAAACTTTCTCCTTTTAAATGGGGCATCTATATTGATTTGTTTATTGATATATCTTTATGATATGTACTCACTAACTATTGAAGAAATGTACTTATCATTAACTTATTGACTTATTACATCATTTGTACCTAATTGGAACCCATTTTTATACAACAAGTTTTGCATATAAAGTACATGTAAACAAATTCTGTAATTTCAAAACATGGTTAATTGTGGTTAGATTAAATACTTCATAATGGATGTTCAGTCTATATATTTGAGTTGTTACAACACTTATGCCTCATTTCTCAATGTTTTACCAAGCCAATGTATGCAATCCTAATTACTGTTTCAAATGCTGATAGCCTGTTTAAACTCACCTATTTACCATTTAACATAGGACCTCTCCTGTGGGTGTTGTCACATTGTATATAATATTGGTTGTGTGTTTGTTAGCTTGTTTTTTAACTAATAAATATATCTGTGCCACCTGTCAATCACTTGGAATGACACTGCAGCATGTGCACTTAAAAAGTGTTGCTAACATTGCTGTTTAATATGACAATAATGATGATAATGATGTTGTAGAAAGAGATTAGGAAAAATAGGGTGATTATTATAGTGATGAAACTTGTGATTATTTTGACCTTGTTGAAGGCACTGTGTGTTTACAGTATTGTGTTGAAAGCTCTGTGATGCTGTGTTATTCGTATTGACTAATGATGGTGTGGTGGTGATTGTTCTTCTGATCAGGAATGAGAATAAAAATAAAGACAGTCAAATACCTGCAGTTTTTGAAGTGTCTGTGCTTGGAGCTGGTGGACAACAAAACACACATCCAGAGGACCAGTCTACTGCGATAAAATATGGGGTCCTCACATAAAGCAGGGTGTTTTAGCAGGTATGAGAGGCGAAACAGCAGCTAAGGGTTTTTCAAAATCACATGTCTGACAAAGCATTTTTAGCTAGAATAGAAATAATGATCTCGATTTGTAATCATAGCGTTTCATCTGAAAAAAATAACATGACCGATAGTATCCGTTAATTGATTCCCCGCCAATCCCTAAAAACAGGTGATGTACACTACAGTATGGACGTAATGGTGTTTGGGGGATCGGAATTAAAACAGTTGCTCTGTGACGCATGTGAAAACCTGCCACTACCGTTAGGGGGCGCGCTAGAAGTTACGGCAAGTTGTGTCTGGTTGGCTGGGGAGGCAGCTCCGCGGTGGTTACCAGAGTGAACAGGCAACTGTATAGCAACGCGGTCACATCGACCACACAGACACGAGTTGGAAAAATACCATATAAGAAAGATATTCTTCAAAGGAGTCAGTGAGTAAAAACGAACGAACTATTATCATTACTGTCTATGTAACGCTTTAAAGTGGGCTTTATGACAACTAATTTAGTTTTAATATTTAACTAGCTGACTTTTATCAGGTACAGTTGACCCAAAGCACGCTAGTTACCACCGCAGTTCGTCGCATTCAGCGCTTGTAGCGGTTTACGGAGTTGGGCGTGTGAGTTATTAAATGCATGTGAGTAGCTGTGTGTTCAGTGTATGTGAATCATTTACTTAGTGTGTTATTACCGGACAAGTCCAGAAGGAGGTTGTTGAAAACTCTCCCGTTTGAATTTCAGAATGACAACGTCAGAAAAAGATCAGTACCGGCCGCATACCGTTGTCGGTTGTCTTCAGGCAACGTTAACGGTGTCGCTTAGCTAGCAAGTGCGTAGGCTACATAACAGATTATCAGATATATCTTCCTGTCGCAGCTTAACAGCCATACGCAGTACTCACACTAGTGCTCAAGTAGACACTGACTAGCTTATTACCTAAGACCAATGGTCTTCGACTGCTGTCTATTGTTAACAAGTATTTCACTGCGTTGCCATGGTATGATCCTGGCGTGTCGTAGTGAAATCAACTTTTCGTTGTCAACAAGTACGCAGTAGCGGTGTCATGTCTACATGCATATTCATAAGTTTACTGTGATTCTGACCTGTCAGTACACTGTAGTGACACGCTCACACTCTGACCCGGAGTAGACAGCAGAAATTCTTCATCAGTAAGCAACGAAAATACCCCTCTTTCCTTTTTTCCATGCATCATTCATTATCTCCCTTTAGGTTCTACCTCCCTCGCTCCCTCATTCTTTGCTTTCTCCTTCTTGATTCCTCTCTTTTCTCTCCATCTTCCCTCTTTCTTTCTCTTTCTTTCTATGCCTCCCTTTGTTTCCCATATATATATATAAGTGTGTAACAGACAGGCAGAAAGACAGACAGGCAGAAAGACAGACAGGCAGAAAGACAGGCAGAAAGACAGACAGGCAGAAAGACAGGCAGAAAGACAGGCAGAAAGACAGGCAGACAGACAGGCAGGCAGACAGGCAGCCAGACAGTGATGTCATGCAGGGGGAATCCACTAAATGTTTTGGAGGATAAAGAATAGAGTCACTGAACTGACACACATAAACACACACAAGATTGTAATGAAGTAGTGTTGTTTTAATTTCATCCACCTGTCTGTGGTATGAGCTCAGAGGCAAATAAACAAAGAAAATACATTTATATGATATTAAATCAGGTTTAGGGACTGCTACAATACATCTACTGTGGTGTTTGTGAACCCTTTAGAATTCTCTATATTTATGAATAAATATAACCTAAAACATCATAAAAGTAGCAAAAAACAACCAGTTAAATAAAAATATTATACTTTATAATTTATTTATTTAAGATAATAATATGTGAGTGGCAAAAGTATGTGAACTTTTGCTTTCACTATCTGGTGGTGACACCCTTGTGCAGCAATTATTATTATTATTTTTTATTTAACCTTTATTTAACCAGGTAAGTTGACTAAGAACAATTTCTTATTTACAGCAACGACCTGGGAGCAATTAGGGTAAAGTGTCTTGCCCAAGGACACAACAACATTTGGCTCAGTCGGGAATCGAACTGGCAACCTTCTGACTACAAGTCTGACTCCCTACCCACTGAGCCATCTGCGCCACTAGCTATAATTAAACATTTCCGGTAACGTAACTATTGATCAGTTCTGCACATCGGCTTGGAGGAATTTGAGCCCATTCCTTCATACAGAACAGCTTAATCTCTGGGATGTTGGTGGGTTTCCTCACATTAACTGCTCACTTAAGGTCCTTCCATAACATTTTGATTGGATTAAGGTCAGGACATGACTTGGCCATTTCAAAACAGTTACTTTATTCTTCTTTAAAAATAAATACTTGTGTGCTTAAGGTTGTCTTACTGCATGATCCACCTTTTCTTGACATTCAGTTCACGGACAGATGTCCTGACAATTTCCTGTATAATACAGAATTCATTGTTCCATCAATGATGGCAAGCCATGCTGACCCAGATGCAGCAAAACAGGCCCAAACCATGCTACTACCACCACCATGTTTCACAGATAGAATAAGGTTATTGTGCTGGAATGCAATGTTTTACTTTTTGCCAAACAACGCATCTCAAATTAAATCTTAAATTAAAAAGTTATATTTTGGTCTCATCCGTCCGCAAAACGTTTTTCCATTGGCCTTCTGGCTTGTCTACGTGATCTTGAGCAAATTACAGATGGGCAGCAATGTTCTTTTTTGAGAGGATTATCTTTCTGTAAAAGAGGCCTTTACAGTAGTTGTTTAGCGGTTTGCTCTGATCTTTGTTGATTGACCACTCATGGGAAGAGTAACAATGGTCTCCAATATCTTCCATTTGTACACCGTCTGTCTGAGTGTGGATTGGTGAAGTCCAAACTCTTTAGAGATGATTTTGTAACCTTTTCCCACCTGATGAGCTTCAATAACACTTTCTGAAATCCTCAGCAATTCTCCTTTGTTCGTTCCATGGTACATTTTCACAAACGTGTTGTGAAGATCAGACTTTGATAGATCCCTGTTCTTTAAATAAAACAGGGTGTCCACTCACACCTAATTGTCATTTAATTGATTGAGAACACCTGACTCTAATTCCACCTTCAAATTAACTGTTTATCCTAGAGGTTCACATACTTTTACTTCTCACATATTTGTAATAATGGATAATTTGTCCTTAATCAATGAATTACCAAGTATAAAAAAATTCTCATTTGTTTAATTGGGTTCTCTTTATCTACTTTTACGACTGTGAAAAACTGATTAAGTTTTGGGTCATATTTATGCAGAAATATAAAAAATTATAAAGGTTTCACAAACTTTCAAGCACCGCTGAATACATATTATCAGGTTTTAAGTATATCATATCATCAGGTGTTTAGTAACAGCTACTCAAAATCTATGATTTGATATTATATTATCACAGTTTCAGGACCAGTTAAAATACATCCATATAATATTATCAAAGTTTTAGGAACAGCTACAGTATGTATTTGGACAAAATAAGAGCTGATTAACAAATGATTCTAATTTAATTGCGTTTGCAGGGCTGGCCGATATGGCAATAAAACGTACGAGATTTTTTCTCAAATCATTTCATATCGATAAATATCATGATATACACTGGGAAGAGGAACTTTCAGTACTTGAGTAAAATCTAAACAAATGTGTGTACTTGCCAAAAGGTGGACACATTGTGCATTCAGTGCAATTCAGTTGGCTAATGTAATGCAGTTTTTTCAGGTAAATAAAATGAACAAATAAGATATGGACAAGAGAACGGGAGAGGGCTTTTCCCTTTAAACCCCATTTCTGTGTTGAAATAATGTAGATTTGATATGGTTTATTTTCTTGTCTCAACATGCAGATTTAACTCCATATTTGCCCTACTCAGCTAATTAGTATTTTTTAATCATCATTTGTAACCATATCCACTATATAAAAAATCCTGTTAAGAGAATTCTATCAGATAGTCTTATTGGATTGGTTCCCATGTAAATCCTATAAAATAAGGCAAAACAGATTCCTATAAGAAGGCTCCTTAAAACCATGTTAAACTCATATGACTCTATTAGATCCTATTAGGATAATACATCCTAAAGGACTGTTTTATTAGGGGTGTGTGTCTTAGTTTCAGTGTAAAATATTAGCTATGTTGGTAAATTCAGTCATGATCTGAGTGCAAACAGCAGTAAGTCATATTAGGCTATAATGTTTAGAACATACAGTAATTATACAACAACACAGTTCGGCAGCCCCAGTGGAAAGGAACATACTGACACTACAAGCATCTCAGCACAACTCATTTTCTACTGTTTGTGCTTTGCTCACTTATATCATAATGAACACTTCTTCCCTCACTCCATATTTACTTTCTTTCTGTTGTTGTCATCTACACGAGATAGTTAAAATCATAGCTAGCTAACTACTGCTATCAGTTGAAAAGCCTAGTCTGAAATGCGACTTTACTTTGACATGAGCTGCATTACTTCTATCCATGTCCTGTTTAAATGGACAGTGCACACTTTTTTATTTGCATGCTGGCACAAAGAGCAGAATTACATTAAGAACAGCATCATAACCAGACAGATTATTGAAGGGGTAAACAAATGTAATTCATGTGTCAAACAAAATGGTTTTGCTCACTACCTGAGCATGAATGCAGTGTCGTTGGCTGCTGCTGTTTGATTGGCTGTTTCCATTAAACGGAAGTTAGCAATGTTCTAGTTTGTGGAATGTGTAACTACAGAAACAAATGACTTTATTGAAAATATTACATACATTTATCATCAATATCATTTTTTTTACCATGATAAATATTGTTATTGATTTATCGCCCTGCCCTACATTTGCTCTAAATGAAACTGAAGTGAAAATGAACCCTGACGATAGTGAACAATTCGACAGCATCCCATTATATTTGTGTGTGCGTGCGAGTGAGCTCTGGTAAAACAAGAGCGCCGCTTATTAGAAATTAGAATCCAAACATAAATACAGGCATTACGAAAAGCCCTTCCTGTGTTTTTACTGACAACAGAATCATCCAATGAGCGCTTAGCATTTCACACTGTGTGAATGATATGGTTACTTGTTTGTTTACTTCTCTGATCACAGATACATTTTATAATCATATCATATTTGTAATCATATTATATAATTCCTGAAATTTATCATGATAGTCAGTGACTGGGTTCCCTGGCTTTCCTCAGACATCCAGAACGAGGCGGCGCAAGTAATACTTTATGTAGTAACAAATAAAAAAACTATATGTTTTACAACAAACATGCCAGAGTGGCTGGTAGATTAGGCAAAATGACCCGCTACTGTGAAAATGCACCCAGATTTGGCAGGTGGTGGGTGCCAATTTCCCTCCCTGTTTTTAATATACAAATGATAATCATTTAATTCCTTGGGTAGTTCTTTCTGAGCACCCCTGGGAGTAGCTCTGCGGACACCCAGGGTGCCCCGGACCCCATGTTGAAGACCCTTTTAATATGCCCTTAACAAACCCCATATTGAGAATGTTGACTAACAGTGTGTTACCTGTGTAACGGTGTCTTTATTAACAAAGATTATGTATTTATTAAAGATAGTAACTTAAGTTATTTTGGACTGATCAGTAAAACATATTACATTTTGAATAGGGAAATAAATAATTGTAAAGCTTTTACAGCTGTTTATAGAGTGTCTAAAATAACACAACCCCTCCAGCTTCACCCCACCACCCCACCATTGTCCTCATGATCAAATACTTGTAGGATATGTACTGGTCTTCCATCTAGCACTGAGTTAGATAGTTCCTGGTTTGCATGGTTGCCCCTCCTAGCAATTGTAAAATCTATTCACTAACTGTGAGTGTGGTAAATAACTAAAATGTCAATTGAAAATGTTATATTAGCCGCTTTCCGACCGCAGGGATTTTTGCAGTTCCTAGAACATAACGTTCCTATAACCCTTTTTTTCTTGCTTTCCGATAGAAGAAATTGCGGGATTATTTAGTTCCTCGCACCGCAGTTCCTATAACCTTTTTAGCTCCTACTCCAGAGCAGGGTCTTTCCAGTTTCCCTTTTCCTAGGTCCACTTTGATTGGTCCAA
>JACXGM010019134.1:6506-18676 GCA_016801145.1 Umbra pygmaea | reverse complement strand
GATTTTGCTGTCTTTATACATACTTCTGTATTTCTGAAATTAGAAGTATGAAATGAGTGCTGTTTTTAAACCTGTGCTTAAAGGTTACAGCACTAGCACATGTGCACTTCTCAGATCATGTTTTGGGGACCTCCCACCATTGCACATTTAACACCTGACCAGCTCATTAGTAGATTGCAAGACTTGAATTGGGTGTGTCTGGTGAGGGAGACATACATATTGTGCAGTGGTGGGGGTCCCAGGACAGGTTTGATAAGCACTGCCTTATCTGACCCATGTATTTCTGGTCTTGGAGTCTCTACTAACGAGCTGATGAGTTGAATCAGGTGTTTGATTAAGAAGAGTTCAGAAATGTGTAATGCTGGTGTGCCACCAGGAACAGGGATGGGAAAACACTGCTTTAATCACATTCATGTACTCATGTAAATGGGGCCAGTGTTGCACTATACCGTTTTCTTTTTCTTTAAACACAAGGAAGCATGGTTCAGTCCAGGTCGATACCACAGACCAGCTACTGGCTTCCTGGAGGAGCGTCTTCGGAATGTGCGCAAAAGGGTCAGAAAAGGAAGAGAAAATCGAGTTTCTTCAGATAACCCAAGAGATGGCAGGAGTTTTATTTTGCCAGGTATGTACATATGTCTGTGCCTAATATACGGTGCCTTGCGAAAGTATTCGGCCCCCTTGAACATTTCAACCTTTTTCCACATTTCAGGCTTCAAACATAAAGATATAAAACTGTATTTTTTTGTGAAGAAGCAACAACATGTGGGACACAATCATGAAGTGGAACAAAATTTATTGGATATTGCAAACTTTTTTAACAAATAAAAACTGACAAATTGGGCGAGCAAAATTATTCTGCCCCTTTACTTTCAGTACAGCAATCTCACTCCAGAATTTCAGTGAGGATCTCTGAATGATCCAATGTTGACCTAAATGACTAATAATGATAAATAGAATCCACCTGTGTGTAATCAAGTCTCCATATAAATGCACCTGCTCTGTGATAGTCTCAGAGGTCCGTTCCCTGTCCTCTTCAGCAGGGACAGGGAAGATATATGTAGTCTGCAAAATAACCTGAGACTGGGACAGAGATTTGTCCTCCAACAAGACAATGATCCAAAATATAAAGCAAAATCTACAATGGAATGGTTCACAAATAAGGATATCCAGGTTTTAGAATGGCCAAGTCAAAGTCCAGACCTGAATCCAATCGAGAATTTGTGAAAAGAACTGAAAACTGCTGTTCACAAACGCTCTCCATCCAACCTCACTGAGCTCGAGCTGTTTTGCAAGGAGGAATGGGCAAAGATTTCAGTCTCTCGATGTGCAAAACTGATAGAGACATACCCCAAGCGACTGGTAGCTGTAATCGCAGCAAAATGTGGCTCTAAAAAGTGTTAACTTAAGGGGGCCGAATAATTTTGCTCGCCCAATTTGTCAGTTTTTTTATTTTTTTTAAGTTTGAAATATCCCATAAACTTTGTTCCAATTCATGATTGTGTCCCACTTGTTGTTGCTTCTTCACAAAAAAATACAGTTTAATATCTTTATGTTTGAAGCCTGAAATGTGGCAAAAGGTCGAAATGTTCAAGGGGGCCGAATACTTTCGCAAGGCACTGTATATTAACGACTCTTGTTACTGAGCTGAGCCAAATTATTTGGTTCTCTAAAAAGAGCCCTCACGTGGCTTTAATATTCGTAATGTCAGAATTTATTCGGCAAATGTGTTTCCATCTCCCATTATTTGCATTAAATTGTTTTAGTACTAGTCAATAACCACTTATTTACAAATTAAGGAATTTTGTTTCTAATTTTGTACGTTTTCTAAGTTTCCATCACTCATTACTGATGCGATACTTCAAAATACCTCAACACAGTGATAGAACCATAGCTAATACGGACTGCCTGATTAGGCAGGGTCAGCATGAAAGATGCTCGGGAATATTATATATATGTATTTGTGTATCATGTATGTGTGTGTATATGTATGTGTGTCTGTGTGTACCTCAGCTTAACATATTTTCCCATTCAAAATTCCTGTTTGTGATTTACATTTCTGCTCTCAACAGAGTCAAATGTAGATTCAGAAAGAGCTACTCAAATGACAGGGTGGCTTAAAAATAATATCTGGCCACTAAGTCAGGTTGAGCATTACATGAAGGAGACGTCTATCCATAGGGTCAAATGGATTCGTGACAATGGAACCAAGACAATCATGGAAATATTCAAGGAGTATCCACGTCTCCTCGACACTCCAGGCATGGTGGGTTTAAATTTAAAAATAAAAACATTGGCTCAGTATGTTCTTTTTTGTTTGCAACTTTGTTTGACATGTTGGCATTTTTTTCTCTATTTTTTTAGATATCCCAGGATTTCTTAATTTTGAATCCAGACTCTGCTTCAAAACTCACAGAAAATTGGGTACCTGTGTTTAAGGATAAGATTCTGCAGTTTGCCAGCACAGAGAAACAATCTCGTGATCTACTTTCCAATGTAGAATTGATGTCAGCAGGTAATGGTTCTTAAGAATACTGTTACAAATGAATAATTCAGTCTAAAAATGAATTACTATGTCTCATGTCATTCTAAAAAATGAGAGATTTTACCTGTTGAAAATTACTGTTATTCATGACAATTTTCATTTTGTTAAATATTTCTTTGTAACACAATTTCATAAATGAATGTCATACGTCCATATATATTGCAGTCAAATTTTATTGCAGGATCTGAAGACTTTATTTAAATTTTGAGTGATTTTTGTGAACAATTTTTCATTGTATTCTAAAGAAATGCAGAGTGATGTCGCCTTGCAAGTACTTCCTGTAGTCCTTCCAACATCAGTGTACAAGATTGGAAGGAAAACGTTTAAACCAACTTTCATTGAAACCCGGAAGGCCTTCATTGACATAAGTTAACAGACATTGCTAAAATTACATGATTGAAGTATTTACAATATTTTGTATGGACCCTTTTTTACAGAGTGACACATTTGAACAATTATCAACGTCACAAATCTAGTAATGTTTTAATTACATTTTTATTTGAGTTAAAAAATACATTGAGTAGTGTCACCCAGAAATGAAAATTCTGTCATCAATTACTCACCTTCCTGTGATTCTAAATCTTAAAGACTTTTGTTCATCTTTGGAATGATGATATTTCTAATGAATGAGCACTATTAAGTCTATGCAATTACCACTTTGAAGTTACATAAATGTAATCAAAAGATTGTAAAATTAATTCATATTAATTTAATGTATTCCAAATTTTCTGAAGAGACTTAATCGCTTTATATGATGAACAGATTTAATTTATTTATTTTTGGGTGAACTAACCCTTTAAAGACATGACACACCAAGCCGACATGAAAAAACTAGTGCCATCAAATGGTAACTGTGTTGTTGCCATGAGTCGTTTGCATCTGGGCCAAAAAGTTGGAACACACTGCAAAGGCTATGGCCAAGGGCCAACCCCTGCCAACAGAGGTCCGGCTAGTGCTAACATTGGCTAATGGTTGGCTTGGTGTGTCATAGCCTTTACTGTTCCCGAAGGTATTTACATTAGTTTTACATTTTTGCATTCTAAATTCTTTTTTTTTCCCCTCTTTTTTTGTTGTCAGATTGGGACCAATATGGCTGAGTACCTGCGCTCAAAAGACTCTGAATTTCCACATGTTCTCATGATGGGAGACAACCAGTGCTTTCAAGCCTTTGCCATTATAAACGGAGAAGCACTCGAGCAAAATACATTGCTTGCTGCAGTTGATGTTTGCTTTAAAGCGTTCTACGTATTTGACATAGACTACCCCAATCAGTGTTCCACAGTGTGGCAGTTTTTACAGACTGTGGTGTATGGACTTCCTGGGGATGAAACACCAACAATGAGAGTTTTGCGAGCATTCATTTTTGCTGACAAACAGTAGTTTTAGTTATTACTGTCTGTGACCTTGACACTTTTATGCTGTTTGTTCGTTTGATATTTACCACTATTCTAAACTTTTACTTCTAAACTATTACTTCTAAATACTTGTACAATTACACTACAATTACACTACAATTGATTATACTGTGAGTATTTATCTCACATGATAATGTTATGTTGATGTAAATGCTTTGAAATGTTTTAAGATTTCAAATTTATATTTTCTTCTAAAGTTAAATTTTTCAGACTCATTTTTGCCGACAAACAAGTTATTACTGTCTGCGACCTTGCCTCTTTTATGCTGTTGTTGTTTTTATATTTACTATTACTTCTAAAATACTTGTACTTCTCTTAGTACAATTACACTACAATTGATTCTTACTGAGCATTTCTCTCACATGATATCTTATGCTCTAGATCTTGATGTAAATGTTGTGAAATGTTTTTAGATTTCACTTCATATTTTCTTCAAGAAGTTATTTCTTAAGTCTTTCTGTGATATGGTTTCATGCATTTTCATTGAATTTTGTCAATTGGGAGTGATGGGAAATTAAAAAAATGTATTCACAAATGGACAATCTTACTTGATAAAACAAAAATAAATTTTCATATTTTGATTACTGAAGTCTGTATTGCTGTAGATGTGTTATTTTAGTCATTTTAATTACTAAAATTTCTAGTTTAAATTTCCAACCCATTTTGGGTTACATTAACCCAGCACTGTAAAAAAGGTTAACCCATAATTGGATTAAAATGACAACCCAGCATGCTGGGTCAAACATTTAACCCAACTAGTTGGGTTAAAACAACCCAGCGCTGGGTACGTCCCTTTTTAACCCAGCGCTGGGTTGCCAAAATAACCCAAATTTGGTTGTTTTTAACCCAGCATTTTTTAGAGTGTACCGAGGCCGCTCTTGTTCCAGTTGACCTACTGAGTTAGGTCAGTGGCGTTACCAAGTTTCTGTAACATCTCCCCATGCTAATTTATACGATCCACCACTATGGATAGTCCTGCTTGATCTGCTGGCTCCATGACGGTTTGGTGGGTGATTCTGTAATAAGACGTGGGCGTAATCCTGCAACTAATCTAGTTGTATAATAACCTATTAACTCCCTTTCACCAAACATTTACTGTACTGGAGACCTCATATCCCTCACTCCCAAACCGTTCCCTACAGATAACACAAAGCTTCTTTATTGAAAATAAACACCCTTTGATTTTATAAAAAAAAATTATGTTAAAAAGTGATATAAATCTAATATGTAGCTTGACCTTTTGACTTACCAATGTCAAAACACATCTGGTGTAATCAGCTAATTGCCCTACACATAACACAAAGCTTATTCTTTCAAAAAACCCACACTTTGATTTTATAAAAATTTTTTATGTTAGAAAATGCTATAAATCCATTATGCGGCTTGACCTGTTCTTTGTCATAATGTTTGATGTCCAAACATATCAACACACAGAAGCACCACCGTAATTGAGATGGCAGGCAATGTGCAAAGTCTTTCGAAAAGCAAAGTTATCATGCATGAACTATCGCTATCGTGTGACACATGAGAGCACAGAGGCAACTCATCAATGTATATTTAATTTTATATTAGCTTTAGTTCTTCCTAAGTTTCTCTACTTTTCACTATCATTCAAATTACAGCTCTAAGCACTACACTGAATACTGTCTAAACTGACAACGTTCATAATATACTGTTATTACTTCAATGACAAGACATGATTTTTTAAATTCAAGACTCTGGGCCTCAATTTCACAACCTCCAGACCCATTAAAAAATTCTAAATGAAGTCCATGGTGTTAGCCAAATCTTTTTGTGACCCAACTGCTGTTGTAAAAAGGGCTTTATAAAAAATGTTGATTGATTGGTTGAACTTAGATGAAGGGCATAAATGAATGCAAAAAGATGAGAAATATCTCAGCCAGTCATGTTTAATCAGTGACCATGTCAACCAATGACTCAAGAACTATCACAATCCTGGGCTGAAGAATGATCATCCGTTGAACTGGAACGGACTAAAAGGCCAACTTCCTAGTTGACAATGTTAAGATTATCAGACTTTAACCTGAAGAAAAATGAGTGTCTTTATAATCAGTGTCTTTATAAAATCAAAGGATGTTTTTTTTAAAAAAAAGCTTTGTGTTATGTGTAGGGCAGTTAGCTGAGTACACCAGATGTGTTTTGACATGGGTAGGTCAAAAGGTCAAGCCGCATAATAGATTTTTCGAAAGTGTCGACTATCCAACGTCCAATATAAAACCAACTTTACCACGGTCACTCACAACTAATTCCTGCACTTTATGATAACTGGTGTTGTTCCCCTCAAGCAACCAGTAATTGGTTAGGCTACCTCATTAAAAAAACGATTCAGCCTAGCTATTATTTTTAAAACACTTGACTGTGCTGTCTCGGAACAACTCTCCCATTGACATGCTGAGAACAATCTTGTCGACCTAACTAGTCAGACTTGAAGATGTGCCACAACGTCTTCTCTCAGTTGTCATCCTCCTAGATCATTCTACTTTCATCAATACTGTCATTTGTCAACTCCTCATGCCCACACTCCCTGGGCTGGGCATCTCTGGTTCTGTACACTCCTCTTCTGTCTATCCACCAAGCCAATTTTTGTTCTTCTTAACTTCACATATCCTTTCACTGTCCTATCACAATGCAGATGTTCTGTTCAAGAATCTCTTGGTATAACAACTGACCAGGTTACTCATCTGTATTTATCAGTTTCGCCTAAACTCTTTCCTTAAAATCGTACCTTTGATTGGTTCATTTGGTACACAATTATTTACCCACCTGATTTTATTTACTTGAAACAATGCAACTTGGGTTTCACTTATTTTAACACCTTCACTAATTCCTTTTTTAATTTAGCTTTTCTGCAACACATTATTTTCTCTGAACTGTTTTTGATCAAATGAACATTTCACCCCCACCCGGTACAACCAGAACAGGACTGGCCACCCCCTTGAGTCTGGCCTCTCTCTAGGTTTCTTCCTAGGTCCCTCCTACTAGGGAGTTTTTTCCTAGCCACTGTGTATCACTTGTGTTGCTTGCTTTTGGGGGTCTCGGGCCAGGTGTCTTTCAAAGCACTTTGTGACAACTGCTGTTGTAAAAAGGGCTTTATAAATAAATTTGGTTGATTGATAGATTGATTTGAGATGGATGACCATATTTACATATGTACCTAGCAAGGATCACTAAACCCTTCCATGGAGGGCCTAGTGTATGCAGATTTTCGCTTTTACATTGTACAAGGCTGATGGCTCACTAATTGGTTAGGATCTCCCCTCACCTGGCAGTCCAGCTCCTAATTATGCTCTTATTGAAGGGAAAGACCAAAAACCAGCATACACTAGGATGGAAGGGACCCCTGACAGTCCTAGCGTATCTGGGGAAATGTAACCAAGCGTTCCAGCTGGATATGTGAGTCACTGGGTTACTTCTTCAATCATTGAGTTCATTCAGAGCATTGGGTCATGTAGAAATCGCGAACTATAACAATTTAACTCTAACACACCTATCTAAATTCTAATCATTAATCTTTAATGCATAGACTAGTACCTGGCCATGACTAAACCTATAAGTACTTACGCACATCGAAAAAATCCACCTGAGTAAAATATTTTGAAAACGTCTTTTCAGCATCTAGTCATCGTCTTTTCAAACACAAAGTTGTCTTTTCAACCTCAATTGCTTAGAGGGATACAGTTTACTAAAAGGCATATAGCTTAAAACAGGATTCCAGGCAATGAATAAGCAATGAGTGAAAAAAGACTGAATAGACCTGTGTTAGGGACCAGGGCGCTGCTTTGTGCCACGACCTCCAGTGTTAAGTTTGCAAGCTTTTCTAAGGGATGTTGGCCAGGCGCCCGGGTTGTTAGTGAATCACTGCCCCAGAATAAAGACATTGTGGAAACTAAGCAGCGTGTTTAAAACCCAGTCGTCCACAATTATTGCGTTTCCCTAAATCCTGCTTGTGTTGATCCACGTTTTACCTTTTTCTTACTTACCTACTCTGCTTTACGGGTAAGCATGACTTTCTTTCAGCGCTGTTTATTACTATCAAGTCTGCGCGTTTTACTGGCGGTTGATTTGGATTTGGTGGAGGCAAACAACTTCGTAGACCTAAATGCACTCGAAGAAGTCAACTACAAGGATCCATGCAAAGCTGGTAAAGTTAATATATTTATTATTATGTGAGATCAATCATTCATTACAGTTTTGGCATGCCAGTGATGGTTCGGTAAGTTTTCACTATTGCGCTGCGTGGGGAGCTCTGCATGTTCTAATACAGGCTTTAGAAGGCATTGCGACAGTGTGTATTAATAGTAACTGAAACCAATTACGTTATAAAACAATGCCAATACTTTGAAAAGTATTTCATAAAGTCGAGGCCAAATCCATGCCCTATGGCCTTCTCTGAAGGCCCATTGTACCATTTCCATACAGTGGGGGGCTTTTCGGTGTATTGTATGGAACACACAGAGGGCTGTAGAATCATTACTGACCTAAAAAAAGCCGTTGTGATTAAGTGAATTTATCATCACTTTCAGCATGTTAATACAATTTAATGTTCTCTCATATTTAAAGATTGTGCAACACTTCAATTACTGTATGCTACAATAGCCTACGTGTGAAGCTGCGATAGAGTTAAGAAAATTAGTTTTGAATGGCCATGGAACATGTAAAGTGGGGCCTAATGACAGGTTCAAAACAGGGTAATGGGTAATTCTAGTGCTCAAAGGTGTAGGAACGACTTTGATATTGGGGGGGACACACCATAGCTATATTTTTCACAAATTGTTTTTATTATTGCTGGGGTCCACATTGCCACCAGTCTTGGCCAGGACTCCCTGTGAGAAGAGTTATTGTAACTCAATGGGACATTTCCTGGTTAAATAAAGGTTAAATAAAATAAAATTGCCTGTCTGTAACATTGGGGGGACATGTGCCCCCATCCCCCCGTTCCTAAGTCCTTGTTTCTGTTTATTGATTGCATTGAATAGGCAGCAACTCAACCAACTTGGGTTTCATCCATTACAATCATGAATACATTTTAAAACCTCACACCCTGCAGTGACACCTGCCTCTCCTTTTGTCTCTTATACTGGACTTCTATATGACCAGTTACGTTTTACTTGGGCTCTTCTGTATGTGGAAAATGTATAAAAGGCACAAACTTTCACATATTCATCATTAATTCCTTTTAAGACATTACCTCACACCCTCAACATGTTACTTTGTCTGTAAGTCCTTCATGTGCCACTCCTTCCTCACCTGCCTCTTCCCTGATGGTACCAGCATTCTCCTGATGACACATTATATCATTTTTAAAATGTAAATCTAGGCTTGGTAAATGATAGGTTACTTATGATGTTGTCCTGTCCTTGTGTAAAATGTATTGTATACTTACACTAACGTTACTCTTTGTAAAAAACTTCAGTAACGTTATGTCTTTTGATGATGGTTTTTATTTTTTGTCCGGTGGCATTATGCTGTACTTAGATGACAGAACATTTTATTTTTGCTAAGGTTAACACAGAGAAATCAATTGCCAGCTATGTAGCTACTATCTAACGTAACGTTAGTTAGCACCTGTCGCAAAGCATAACAGATGTGCCATTCAACACTCCATTGTTGATTTAATCGTGATAAGCCTCTTATCCATAATCAAATTTTAAAAAGCCAGCTAACTTCAACCGCTTGACAGAGATTTACCTCATACAAATTAGTCTTATTCAAGTTCAAAGCTGGTGCGCAACAATGACAGTTTATGAAGGTGCAGCGCACCGGTAACGTATGTTTATGTTCCTAGTGTAATGTTAACTTCTCTCTAACAATCAGATGCTCCGACTAAAGGTGAAAATTGAAGAATATGAAGCTGGTGATTGACGAATGGTGATTATTCAAACGGCATGAAATGGGAAGGATATCTTCTTTGTCGCGCTTTCAAAATAAAAGTTCCAAATATACAGTTTTTGTCCCTGCGGTATAGGCATTTTTTTGGGTGGGACACATGCAGCATTTTCCAATATTGAGGGGGACATGTCCCCCCCGTCCCCCACGCCAATGCTAGTGCTAAACAACAAAACTTGCCTTTGTATTCCAATCAGTAAATTACACTAAAACATTTTTTGTAAAGATCTATTATATTGTAAATCAGCTACTCTAGGAGGAGGCAATATATTAACTGTTTGAGAGAGTTCTAGCCTCTGGTTCTACAAAATGTGAATATAGGTGCTTTCAGGCTAAAACGGGTCCCCACTCAGGGAGTTTATTTCTCTGAAGTGTCTAGGTTTGTATTTTGTTCAACTGGGTCTAGAGGTTGTGCTTTCCCTGGACCTCATTAGACGTCACCATATACTGTAGCTCTGGTTTGATTGACAGCTCTGGCAATGGGACTTCCTCCACTTTAGCAAACCATAATTCATACATTTGTGGGGATTACCTGCCTGAAAGTTGGTTACGGAATGCCAATGCCTGCAGTAGCGTTAAGAAACACCTTCAGGTTTCAAGCTAACTACGGTAAGAAGAGGATTCTACTTAGATTGTGCATATAATATAAACAATATACTACACATTCGTAGCTTTAATATCTGGTTCCACACATCTACCAACATATCCTCTCATCTCTCTTTTCTAACTTATTTCTCATAACTTGCTGTCATTCTCTCTCCAGCATGGAAAACCTGCCTACTTCCCTCTACACTCATTCAGTCCTCTGATGACCTGGTGCCTTGGGTCTTTTCCCCCTAATATTCTTTCGATCCTCATGTATCAGTCTCTACGTCTCTTCGTGGCCTGCACACTAGATGACATTGAGGCCATGTCAGAGCCATTTTCAGTTGGAAGCTGGGGAAATCCAACTGGCTGCAGTGCTTGTTCCTTTATACCACTAATTTAGGTATTATCAGCAGTAAAAATAAAAGGTATCATTATACATCCCATAATAACAAAACGGTTATTTACAGTATTTGTCACCATTAGTTGGAGCATGGTTTAGCATGTCCAAACCTGTTCCTGGAGATCTACTGTCCTGTAGGTTCTCTACAACCCAGTTGTGAGTAACCTAATTAAGCTATAATGTAGCTAATTATCAGAATCATGTGTGCTTAATTAAGGTTGAAGTGAAAACCTATAGCATGTTAGATTTCCAGGAACAGGGTTTGGCAGCACTGGTTTAGTTGCTTCTAGATTATTAACATATTGTGACATAGTATTGTACATTTGTTGTACCCATGAGTGGTAATTTTTTATGAGTTGTACTCTTATGTGGTTATAGTGATACATCTATATACAATTTACACTGTCAGGAAGTGCAAATAAAACAGCAATTCTTAACAGTCAACATATTGTCCCCCATGTATAATTCACCGCCCCGGTGCCCCACTGTGCTGAGCCAATGCATTCTCATGGCAAGACGTGCGTAACCGTAATGGAAATTTCACTGCATTACATAAGCAGACTTACGATATGGCCAATCAAAAATGAGAGTAATTTACATATTGAATTTCAATTCTACTGGAAGACCTCCAAGAATAGACCAATCGTTTACAATTTAAAGTAGTTGGGGAACATATTCAGGGATAATATGGTAGGTTAGTGAGGTTAAGGTTAGGGTAAGGTGAGGTTAAGGTTAGGGAAAGGGTAAGGTAAACTGACTTTTTACATTTTGAAAACATATGAGGCATAGATTTTCCTGCCTCCGGAAATGTCACATGTGGATGTATGTTTTGTTTTTTTGTCCTTTGTTCTAGGACAAGGTGCATCAGTTATGAATGTTCAGACAGAAAATGCCATATTGAGATTAACAACACTTTAATGAATATAACATGAACATAACACATACTAATTTACACAACTCAATTGTTTGGCGAATGGTTCTGTACCTTAGGGCAACCACACCAACATAAGCTGCTTTCCGACCGCAGGGATTTTTGCAGTTCCTAGAACATAACATTCTTTTTTTCTTGGGGTTATAGGAACGTTATGTTCTAGGAACTGCAAAAATCCCTGCGGTAGAAATTGCGGGATTATTTAGTTCCTCGCACCGCCGTTCCTATAACCTTTTTAGCTCCTACTCCAGAGCAGGGTCTTTCCATTTTCCCTTTTCCTAGGTCCACGTTGATTGGTCCAACTTATAAATTACACCGGTCGCTTCGTTTGTCTGTTGCGTATAATGCTACATATTATGCTGGAGCCTTCGTCTTTTGTGTTTC
>JACXGM010019133.1:0-18576 GCA_016801145.1 Umbra pygmaea | reverse complement strand
ATGTGTTTCCACTGTCATATCGCTTTCTTGTGCCACAGTGCCTACACACTGTCACGGTTTTATCCACTAACCTCTTTCCTTCATTATATTTAACAAGGAAGCCAAAATTCTCCCATACAGGGGATTTAAATGACGCGGGACGTCCAAGCTCCTCCGTTTCTCCGCTCGCCATGACCATGCTGTGAGCGGACTGAACATGTGATCACGTGTGTCCCGAACCGAAGATATTGATCCGAACGGATCACGGATCAATGACGATCCGTTGCACCACTACTACTGACCCAAAAGCACAAGAGGTCAGCTCCAATATACACAAAACCATAAAAAGAAGCCACAGAGGATTTGGGATTTTGTTCTGTGGAGTGATGAAACAAAACTGGAACTTTTCGGTACGATAGATCAGCAGTATGTCTGGAGGAAGAAGAAGCATGTGCTGAAAAGTACACAGTCAAACATAGTGGTGGTTCGGTGATGATCGGGAGCTGCTTTGCATCCTCTGGCACAGGAAATCTGCATCATGGGGAAGGCAAGATGGATTCATTGAAGTATCAGGAAATACTTGTAGAAACATTAATGCCATCTGTGAGGAAGCTGAAGCTTGGTCGTCATTGGATCTTTCAACCGGACAATGATTCCAAGCATACGGTATAATGTTTGTCAGTTTTCCTAATACTGTATCTGCAAAGAATTCATGCTGTCACTTCCATACTTATAGCCTAAAATACCATCATAGGTAATGGTCAGAAAAGTCAAAATCAAAGCAATTCAACAGTGAACATGTTGTCCCCCACTTTTGTTGTTCATGGAAAATAACATTTAGATCTTCTTGAGTTTAAAACTATGCAAGTATATGTGTTAATTGATTTTCTAGGTCTTTGCATGTGCTACTCTATGTAATTATGAAAATGCTGGTTTTCAACGTTAAGACACATTAATCACTGAAGTTTGCAAAGTAGGGCCAGAGACATTGGAGCAAACACATAGACAGGGACTGTTCCATTGAAGCCCAAGATTTTCAGTACTAAGAGAAGGTGACCCGGGAGGTATAAGGCAGACAACTATTAGAAGCTTTTCAATTGTGTACTTTGTGAATGATTAACAAAAATATTCTGCAAGGCTGCCTGTTTCTGAACGGTGAACAAAAAGCTTTTAAAATAATTACAAAATGAAGTTCAGGATTTCTGGCTCCGACTGTGTTTTATTAGTGGAAAAGCTTTTTTAGCCTCAGCGAAAACTCTTAAAATCAAATTCAGTTGCCGACGCTTACGACTTGTGTTTTGTCTGGGCGGTTGTAAGTTATTTAAAAGAAGCAACAGCATTTAAGGTTGAAGGCTAACCTTTCAGCACTGTCTTCTGTTTGCAGACAACACAAACTGTGATGGATTACCTAAAAACAAACCACAACGCTGCTGGTCATTAGTAACAACAGGGTGTGTGTTTCAGTATCACACACACAAAAACTAAGAAAATTTACATGGGAGAAGAATTCCCTACCCAGTTTGTCTGAAGTATTGGGATATTTGGCTTGTGGGTTTAGAAACTCTGTGGTCTAAGTAAACAGACTGCAACAGAGTGTCTGCTTCTTTCGTGAGTAAAAAGTTAGAAGAGGAAGAACAAAAAAGCAATGGGCTAGTCAGAGGCTAAAACAGAAGAGGCAAAGCTGGGGAGAAAGAGTTGTAAGAAGTGAGAACGTGAGGGGCCACTGGTGAAGCAAAGGACAGTGTGAGACAGCGAGAGAGAGACAAAGGATGAGAGAAAAAGCCAGGTTGAGAGAGAGCAAGGTGTGGGGGGGCAGCAGCGTTCCCCAGGGCCCCATTACACAAAGACAGAAACAGACCGTCAGGAGGGCAATGAGGGGCAGGGAGAGGAGCAGCCTGAGTTCTGATACCATCTACCCCTGTTCCAGCCAGGGAGCAGCCACTATCCATCACTGACAGGACACACACACACACAATCGGCTGCCAGGGTTACCTGCACAGGGAAGCGAGTAGCCGACGTCTGGATGGTGGATGAACTGTCGTTCATTGAGACGGGTCACACAGTATAAATGAAAGCAGTCTAGGCAGATGACATGGCGGTCTGGGCACTGGTACACCAACACTGGACTTCTACAGAAGGGGGAAAAACATAGAAACACAGTATTTCATACAGGGAATGAGAGAGAGACTGAGAGAGAAAAAGAGAGAGAGAAAGAGAGACAGAGAAAGAGAGACAGAAAGAGAGAGACATAGAGAGAGAGAGATTAATATTGTAATACATTTACAGTCAAGCAACAGAATGCATTTATCTGTACAATAAATAAATAACAAAAAATTACACCCCCAAACAATCTTTAAAAACAAACTAAATTGTTAATGTAGATGCGTATTAATGTGTATTAAGGTGTTGCTTGTAATTAATTCCGTTCCTGTTATCAGGCCTTTTATGCTTTATTGGAGATGAATGTGGTGAAAGAGAGAGGAATGAGTTTTCACAGAGAACTGAACCTGTGCTGCAGCAGTACATGTGCACTGAAGGAAAGTAATGTACAGAAACAACAGAGCAGCTTGGCAATTCAGTTTGAGTTGTCAGGCAAACTTAGGCTTTGGGAAACACCCAGCATACTGAAGATTCTGTCACAATGCAAGATTGTTTTAACAATGATCTTAACACTATAAAGAGCCTTGGGAATGAAGTCCTGGTTGAGTAATAACAACAGAAATTAAATATACTACACCAGAACTTGTAAGTATCCGGCACCCACTCATTTCCCTAAAGAGGCCAATCAGCCACCCACTTTCTCCACCAAAGCACACCCCTAGTGATCTTCTTAAAGCAGAAGTTATTTTACAGTAGCCCTTGTTCATTTGCCCTTTTAAACAAACCAAGGAGCTGGTTGTGTTAAGTGGCAGAGGCAAGGCGAGATGAGCGTCTGGGAAAACAAAGCGCCACTCCGGTAATTGTACACCACTTCAATCACGCTCGTAGCACCGAGTCCTTGATTCGAGACTAGGGCGTCTGTGATTGGGTCCTATTGTCTCGGCGGCGGGAATCAGGTGAAGGACCCTGCTGCTTTTGTCCCCCTGAGGGTGAGCAAGTGACAGTTTGGCTGCCGCCGTTACCAGGCTTGAGAGTGTGACCTTCATTTATATCGCGCACTGACTGAATCGCAGCTCTGTCGTTCTGCAGCCAGTGATTGCAGGTAGAGAGAGACAGGTCCAGGTGCAGGCCTCCGTCTAACTGCCTGCAAGCGGGAGTGTGTGCAGTCACGTGTGCCCCCGTTCAAGCATGCCTAGCCTGTCAATTGCATTCGTTTCAACCACGCTGTTTATATTAGACCAATAAAAAAGCTAAACAGGCATAGATGTACTTACATGATATCTGTGCAGGCAATGCACGGCACGTTGCGGACATTGGGCATAATTAGATCCAGGGCTACAGACGTCTCATCGTTAGTGGTCGGGTGAGCAGCACACTTCAGGTAAAATTCCTATGGAGGGCAGGGAAAAGGAAACGAGGTGTGACACCATGTTTGGTGGTGTTGTGGTCATCTTGTGAGGTTGGCAGTGAAGGGGGTGGGTTTTTCAGTAGTCCTACCGCTGTTCTGCCAAGACAGCCCTCTGACTGGCAGATGCCATGGATGCGCTCTGGGAGGAGGACGTCGTCCCAGCATGACGGGCCCTGTGGGGAAGGGAGAATACGTCGGAAACCCCTAGGTGTCCTTTGAACTCCTGTTCAATATATATTCACTAATTACATTCATATTAACGTTATCTCACTATTCAGAGTAGCTTACAATTCGTAATCGAACCCATAACCAACACGTGGTAAACTTTTACGCTCTACCAACAGAGACAGATGATTTCTCTGTTTATTACCAGAGACACCATAATCACCACAGCATCGGCGGAAACCTGCCACTGTCTGATGACACGGTGCACATTCACGACAGCGGTCGCTCGGTGCATCCCAATCAGCCTGGCCCACGTGCACGCCGCTCATTAGCATAAGCATTTAAACATTCTGACAGCACCCTTAATAAGCCTCTGAAAAGGTTAAGAAAATCATTACTCCCCTGTTGGGTGGGGGGAGAGCGGGGGAGGGAGGGGATCCTGCGTGCCTAGGTAGTGGGGCATCGAGATTACCCCAACACACACACCTGCTCAGAGACAGCCGAGAAAGGTCACACACACACACACACACACACCACTCGGCTCACACACGCACGCGCACACGCACACAACCCTCCCCATGAATATAAATGATTAATGAGAAAAGCATTTATGAATAATTCAGAAACACTTAGCCCTTAGTTCCCCTCCATCTCTCTTCCTCCCCCTCTTTATTTTTGGGAGCAGTTTCAACGTCTCCCGCAAAGCTTTAATTAGATTATTGTTTAACAAACTGGGATTTGTCTCTGCACTAGCTGTGCTAATCTTATGGCAATGACTGAGCTATGTGATTGGTTGTCAGAAGAGGGACCCCGCTGTATCAACTAACCTGATTGAGTGCATGGCATCTGCTCACCTCTGTTGATGCAGTATGACAGTCCCTCTGAGATACAACAGCACACAGTGCAAACTCACACCCCATACTACAATATGAACGATTGAAACAACTTGTAGAGCAGCCAATGTGATTCAGACAACTTGCAGAGTAGCTAAAGTGATCCAGACCACTTGTAGAGCAGCCAATGTGATATAGACCACTTGTAGAGCAGCCAGTGATCCAGACAAATTATAGAGCTGCCAATGTGATAAAGACCACTTTTAGAGCAACCAAAGTGATCCAGATCACTTATAGAGCAGCCAAAGTAATCCAGACAATTGGAGAAAATTGCTTGGTACCGTTGGAAAGAAGAGATTCTGCTGCAAATAATGAGTGGTAGATTGTCTATGTGGGTTCATCAGAGCTGAAGACATCGCGTCTCAAAATCGGTTGTTTTTCTACAACTATTTTTGTTTTTACTAAAAACATTACAGACAGGAAGCAGGAAGTGAAAATGACAAAATACCAAATCTGCGATGACATAGGACATCCTGCTCAAAAGCAATCATTTTTTGGAAGGGGGAAATGGCTGGGTTTATGAAAACGTTAAATAGTGAGAAATGTACAATATTTAGATATTGACCTGTTTGTATGTCCCCCAAACATTGTCACACCCGTTCAGGAGCCCTGGGGGCATGCCAAAATGGATATCCCAGTCTGGTTCTTCATGGTTTACATGCACGTAATGATAAAACACAAAAAAACATACTTTGTGTATATTGGGGATATAATGTATAGGATATAATACATCAAAATCAGTGTCTCACAATGTTGGATTCAATTCATTCATGTTGTAGCCAAGAGACCTCTGAATACAAAACAATAAGGCACTTCACTGTAGGTCAAAGTATGAACTTTCCAGAGGCCAAAAGGTCAACCTTGTACCAGGTGGACTTATAGAAGGCAGATGATAGAAGTTACCATGAGTTATCCAACTGAAGGCTTCTGTCTTGGATTTGCAGTGTGAGAATAATTGGTGGTTGGGTGACATGTAGTTGGATGAACCCTGTGTGCGCCCTTTCACCATCCCACTGATCTGTCCAAGGAGTTGTGGAGCTGCCGACAAGGCAGGATTCGATTAGAGGGAATCGAGAGGGGAGAAAAATTAACAGTACATGGTCCCCCTAATTTTGAGTAGAAAAACACATTAAACAGTTTAACATAATTTAGAATAAACTAATAATTGTCAATATTTGGTCGCATGTACTGTACTTTGCAGGCAATGACTGCTTGAAGTCTGCAGAGCATCATCAGGGAAGATACCCAGCGTTTGGTTGGTGCATTGCAGACTTCAGGCAGTCATTGCATGCTAAGGATATTCAACCAAATATTGACAATTATTAGTTTATTCCACATTATGTTAAACTGTCCAATTATTTTTTTGGTGCTAAGAAAATGGGGTGACCATGTACAAAAGCTGCTGTCATTTCTGAGTGGTTCATCCGATATGTATGAATGTACCCCTTAAATTAAAGCTGACAGTCTACACTTCAACACGCCATTGTCATTGTATCCTTTCACACTCAAAGTGCTAGAGTAAAGAAACCAAAGAACAAAGAAAATTGTCACTGTCCAACGAATTATGGTGCTCACTCTATGTCAAATAGTTAATTTCATCATGATATTCCTTATCATCTCAAGCCCCTCTTGGCTGCTTTCTAAGCCCCCCTCAGATGCCTGAAGCCCCACTTAAAACTACTCATAGAGCAGCCAATGTCATCCAGAACACTCATAGAGCATCTTTCTAATATTAACAGAACTGGATCAGCTTCTCCTTGAGGATACTATCAGCCTCCTGCGATAAAGGTGTCCCCATGTGGGTCTACAATAGAATGTACACACACGGCATTCAGAGAGCACAGCCTGGAATCAGAATGCTCATCAGACCCTATTCTAACGCCACGTTGAGCGACAGACTGTCAGGCTCATTTCAGGCTCATTTCAGGCTCATTTCAGGCTCATTTCAGGCTCATTTCAGGCTCATTTCAGGCTCACCCAGGTGACTGAGAGGCCCCCACTACACACACGCACGCACACACTCAAACAAACATTTATGACTTAAATACGTAATTTGTGAAAAAGTGTATCATGGGACCAAATATTCTCTCCTAGATGGATGCCATCAGGGAGTGTTTGGAGTGGGGCAGTCTGGAAGACTGTGGTTAGGGTGGATAGAAGAGTGAGGGGCAGCTTCAACGGGCAGCACTCAGGCATGGAGATCGAGCTGTTACAAACAGGACAACGGTCAGAAGAGAGCCTGGATCTGCTTGGGATCGTCAGTATAGGGGGAATATAGGGACATTTGCTATTTGTGACTGCCTGGATATTTGTTTTGGTTCTCTGGGAAGGGAGATTTGCAGTAACTAACTGGGGCCCTATCCAAGCTTCAGGAAGGTAATCATCAGAACTGGCAGGAAACTGGTCTGGAGAGTGTACATTGTTGGCATGGCGACAGCGCATGTGGGCGAGCGAAGGCTGCAGTGTGGGCAGGTGGGCTTAGTGAGGTGTCACTCAGACTGAACAATGTCCGAGTCTTAAGCTATGGGAGTCCTGCCCACACACATGCTGTCCATTTGGACCTAAGGCTGGACAAACAGCAGACAGAAACACTGAGGAAATGTGTGAAATGTGTGATGAAGTCCTAGATTTAGTGTACACCACTGTTTGGGATTAAGCTGTGGACCTACCTGAACTATAAGGCATTACCCCTATCACAAATGAAATGAATCATTCATCATTAAAAAAAGAATTAGGCATTGGAACAAATGTGACTTGGTTGTACCCCAAAACAACCCAGTGGAGTCTACGTTCAATGTCTCTTACTGACAGTTCCACCATCACGGTCTTGCAAACGTGGTTGTCATACCCGGCTAAGGGTGAGTGTCCCCTGTTTGCAGACACTGCAGCGGACGCGTAGCTTCCCTGGCTGGATGGCCCGGCACACACTCTTGCAGTACACATAGAAGCTGCTCTGAGGTCTAGGCACTGTATGGAAATAAGCACACACAGTGGAGAAAGAAATGTAAAAACCTAACTGGATATACTTGGGGTTTCAATATATTTAAGTCAAAAACATTTAATTTACTGTCAAAATATATTGCAAAGTGTACGGTAAATAGGATTATTATGTTCGAGTTTGGTAAGTGTCTACAGAAAAACAGTCCATTAGGGTTGAGTATGGATTAGAAATCATGCTCACTTGTACTCATTAACACGTGTTGGCATTGTGTTTTCTATGGTAATAATGGGGAGGAATGGCCCTGTGCCCTAAGTGTAGATATCTCTATCGGAAGCGTGTAGACCTCATTTCTTCTGTGGCACACAGCGATGCAAAACAAATTCCCTCTCCTGTCTCTAGTCACATCTTTGGCAGTAACTGTAGCTTGTACATACAATGTTCATATTGTTCTAGAAACAACTACCGGTACTCTAATGAAAATGGAATTTCAGCAATCAGTAGATTACCATGAAAAAGATTTCATGCAATGCCAGGTACTACCTTTCATGACTGATAATTTTACAAAAGGGCTAGTTAGCGTACAGAAAAAGTCTCTCATTAAATCTTTTCCAGACACTAGTTTTTGCCATCTTGGATGTGATTTCACTAACTGATACGACTTTGTCAATCTTGATTAAACTATCCTTGAAGTTACGCTAGCTAGCCTTTGCCAGCTAAACCGATTTCTTTTTAAATTAAAATAAATTGTGCCTATTTTGTGACTTTTTTATATGGTACAGTGGGGAGAACAAGTATTTGATACACTGCCAATTTTGCAGGTTTTCCTACTTACAAAGCATGTAGAGGTCTGTCATTTTCATCATAGTAACACTTCAACTGTGAGAGACAGAATATTAATATCCAGAATATCACATTGTACGATTTTTAAATAATTAATTTGCATTTTATTGCATGACACATCTATTTGATCACCTATCAACCAGTAAAAATTGCAGCTCTCACAGACTTCTTAGTTTTTCTTTAAGAAGCCCTCCTGTTCTTTACTCATTACCTGTATATAACTGCACCTGTTTGCACTTGTTACCTGTATAAAAGACACCTGTCCACACATTTAATCAAGCAGACTCCAACCTCTCCACAATGGCCAAGACCAGAGAGTTGTGTTATGGACATCAGGGATGAAATTGTAGAGCTGCACAAGGCTGGGATGGGTTACAGGACAATAGGCAAGCAGCTTGGTGAGAAGGCAACAATTAAAGTCTGGGGCTCCATGCAAGACCTCACCTTGTGGGGCATCAATGATCATGAGGAAGGTGAGGGATCAGCCCAGAACAACAGGGCAGGACCTGGTCAATGACCTGAAGAAAGCTGGAACCACAGTCTCAATAAAAACCATTAGTAACACACTACGCCGTCTTGGATTTAAATCCTCGAGTGCACGCAAGGTCCCCCTGCTCAAGCTAGCGCATGTCCAGGCCCGTCTGAAGTTTGCCAATGACCATCTGGATGATCCAAAAGGAAGAATGGGAGATGGTCATGTGGTTTGATGAGACAAAAGTAGAGCTTTATGGTCTAAACTCAACTCAATGACCTGAAACACACAGCCAGGGCAACTAAGGAGTGGCTCCGTAAGAAGCATCTCAAGGTCCTGGAGTGGCCTAGCCAGTCTACAGACCTGAACACAATAGAAAATTGGGAGCTGAAAATCTGTATTGCCCAGTGACAGCACCAAAACCTGAAGGATCTGGAGAAGGTCTGTATGGAGGAGTGGGCCAAAATCTCTGCTGCAGTGTGTGCAAACCTGGTCAAGAACTACAGAAAACCTATGATCTCTGTAATTGCAAACAAAGGTTTCTGTACCAGATATTGAGTTCTGCTTTTCTGATGTATCAAATACTTATGCAATGCAAAAAAATGCAGATTCATTATTTAAAAATTTTACAATGTGATTTTCTGGATTTTTGTTTTATATTCCGTCTCTCACAGTTGAAGTGTACCTATGATGAAAGTTACAGACCTCTATATGATTGGTAAGTAGGAAAACCTGCAAAATCGGCAGTGTATCAAACACTTGTTCTCCCCACTGTATATAGTTCTGTGCCAAAGACTTTGGTCACCGGAGACAATGTTCCAAAGCCATTTATCTAAACAGTATGTTTATGTTGAAGTGCAATGTCTAAGCACTCGGCAATATGCTCTCAAGCCTTGTTGCTTTAACATATATTTCCATAGTTATTTATTTTTCACGCATTTAATGCTTAGATCAAGACAGGGGTGAACAATAGATAGGGTTTTTACTTTAAAAGCAGTGGGATGGGTTAAAACCATTGCAGCAGCACAACTTCTCTGGAGGCTACGTCCTACACCGTTAGACCACTAGGTCAGCAAACAAGCAAGTTAAGCCCCTTTTTAAATAATGGTCATATGAGGTCTGTAGGTGACCTATTTTCTGTCAGCCTTTGTTCAGCCCTTGAACAAACCTTCAGGGGCCCGTGTGATGTTATGAGGAGTGTGTAGGAGACCAGACAGGGAACATCTCCAGTCAGTACAGTCTGTCTGGCTGCGGCCCAAGACAGACCCACTGATCCAATTAGCAGAGAGAAGCAACCAGACGTCTCCACGGCAAATGATTTAGTAAAGAGACGAGGACGTGTCCTGCATCTAGACACCCAGGCATGCATTCGCACGGCGTGCACACAGCCAGATGGACAAGGGACGAACTGCATTCTCATTAGAGCTAAAAGCATGAGGTGCTGGAGAGGGCCCACGCTAACTTGACACGATCCCCAATAAATGGGGTGGAGTAGGTTTAGAAACCTTTCATGTCTAATTTATGTTTTCTGGGAGAGGCCTCCATTATGGTAATGCTTTTACAGCCGGATGGAAAGCCTTTTGCCAAACAGCGGGGACAGATAAAGGACACTTTATGATGGGCTGGGTAAAAGACAGGGGTGTCGGGGAGGAGGGGAGGAGGAAGAGTATGGTTGGACCGTGGGGATTCAATAGAGAGGGACTTTTAAAAGGTTTGCATTTGTGGCGATTACCAGCAGCCATATCCAATACCTTTACATATGCAAACCTATTGTTAATGCTCACAGACGTGAGGAGACCCGACGGTTGAATCTCATTTCACCGTTTAGAAGGCGGCAGTTACACAGATCAAATAAGGCACAAATGTCAAGCCTGTATAGGGACACGGAGCAATACCTCTGTGTTTATGCTGCGGTGAAACGCTGTTAACACAACTTATTACTGTGTCATTTTACAGAACACCAAACAGCTCAGAAACACATGTACAGTGTAGTTACAGAGCGACACACAAACACTAGGGATGGGCAGATCGATCCCAAAATACAGATACTTCCGTTCCTGAAGTAATATTTTCAGAATCGATACTGACATGAAAATGTCGTTCCTCTGTGTTTTTTTTAATTAACCTATGAATTCATATTTCTAATTAAACACAGCTTGTTAAATGTTGAGAATCGAGAGGCATAATACCAGGCAAGCAGTGAAGCACTCACGGACACATAAGGAGGCATCCTCAACCCCCCCACCCACAGACACTTTTCCTGTGTACAATGTGTGCACACCTGTGATATCAGGTTCCTCCTGGGGTTTCTGGTCATCGTCAGTCTCCAGTACAACAGCCAGGCCAGTGGAGCAGGTGGGCAGGCGGGAGGCAGTGAGGTCCAGGCGAGTGAGGCTGTCCATTCCCTGACCCAGATGGCACTGCAGGGCCAGGTTAGAGCGCTGGCCTGACCCAGGGGGAGGCAAGACCACGTGTACAGTACTCTGCTCTGGGAGGTCACAGCCCTGTAGGTCGGGGGGAATATTTAGACTTAATTATGCTTTGCTAAATGCATACGCAAAACAATTGGTCATTTTTTATTTTTTATTATTTTAATTGCCCGGACAGTATTTAGCAGAGGCTATGTAGACCGGTATGTAGGGGGAGACAGAGTGGAAGGGACAGCCAGCCAAAACGGAAACCCCCATAGTCAGGGGGCTTTAAAACACTACACCAACACGAGTTTAAAACACTACACCAACCTCCGGTACAGTCACTTTAAATTGAAGACTCAAGCCTTACCATCGAGACAAACGTTACCTGATGACAGATAGTTTACTCTCGTGAATAGCTAAAGTTACTTTTTATATGTTTACCTCTACAAAGTTTGAAGTTTTAAGTGTGGCAGTTCTTTCAAGTTGAGCAAAACAAAAATACAACTTTATTCTCGCAAAAAACAACAGGAGGATATGTTTGTTTTCAAACGACACCGTTTTGCTGGACGAGAGCCAGCAAGACAACAACTCTTCTCAATTCACACGCACACCTCAGCCATTTCGGTGAAAGGGAAATTACAACATGAAAACCATTCTGAATGGTGTGCTTGTGTCACCAGCTGTCAAAGCATTATCTTACTGCACACTCTACGTTTAACGGATGCAGCCATTCCATTCCAAACCACTCCTTAAACTAAATCTGCAAAGATTGGAAAGTATGCTGAGACCTGTTGAACTCCAGAAATAAATGTTATTGAGTTGATTATCTGTGAAAATGTGAAATTTGTGATGCAAATAAGTTGTGGCAGCCAAAACGGCAAAATAAATTATTGTTCAAGCAATGAGCTTATTAAAGTGAGAATAGCTGTGTGTTAGCGAGAAAGAGAGGTCCTCATTTGTGCAGTACCCCATACACAAGAGATCATTTCACCCAGAGAAATCTGGCAAGCCAAACAACTCGTAAATCCAAAAACAAAAAATTAATTTGATCTGGTTCATTTTCTCAGCTCAACGGCGTGCATTTGCTTTTTAATGATATGGTGTTAATACGGAACCTGCTGGATGAAGCTGAAAATATCAAGGGAAAGTAACTGCAATCAGACGGAAGATAATCTAATTCATTAAGCACTGATTTTCCCATTGGACTTCCCTCTATTTACATCTTAGCAAAACTTTATGTAAATTTATTTAATGTAGCGAACCACATAGCACTGCAGAGGTATACACGTTTTAGTGACTTTGATTAGCTGATTGGCATTGTAATGCAATGCCATGTTTGCATCACCTTACTGCTGATTGGGTTGTGGTTTGTGACTTGGATTGGCATTATTCGCCTACTTTGAGATGGTGGTAGTGACTGGCACAGGCATTACTTTAATGCTGTTTTTGATGCAGGTTGTGACTGTCAGGGGCTTTACTTTACAGCTGTTTGTAATGCTATTTGCGAATTGTGATTCTAACCAAGAAGGTGAGTGAAGATAACGGCAACATGGCTACTTTCATGTTCCTTCTCATTTTAGGCCTTATCAACATTTAGCAACAGTTGTTGACAGACTTGTTATCAAGTGATTTCAGACAACTCGGACACCTGCGCTTAGACACGCCAGAGCCTTGAGCCTAAATCCACTTTGCGTTCCGGGACTAATTAAAAACAGCCAAGTACAAACGTCCGGCTAAACAAGACATAACTGACTCATATAGAAAACTAAATCAACTTTCAAATAGCCACAACACATGAAGAATTGGCAGGATAAGTATATCTTTGCTATATGCGTTCAGAGATGGTCTCCTATTGGTGGATTATTCAGCCAGACACTAATTGGAGGCATCACAGGAGCAGGGTGTATTAGTGTTTTCATGTTCGATGTTTGTGACCTTTCTCCAGTTATAATCTGCTCTTTGGAGATCAACAAGTCTGTATTCTCAGGACAGGGTGACCTGAATTAATAATGAATCTTGGATCTTTAAATAGACTGTCTGTGGCAGAATTTCAATTTCATCTGAGGGAAACAACCAATTACCCTCGTTGCAGTTTAAAGGCATGCTTGGTCCCTAATGGGTGAAAAAGGTTGATTGGGATCAACATTTACCAGAATTATATCAGGGAAAAGGATTTGATTATTGCGGTTAGCTTAACCACAATTTTAATAGCTAGTTTGGCAATGACCTGTCAGTTGCACTTTGAGGCTCCTATAACACTTAATCTATATTTACATTATATATTATGCCAGTAATGGCAAAACATTTCAGAAAAATGTATATACTGTATGTACTATGTTTTGAAAGCACAGCAACAATGATCCCCTTGGAATAAATGTAGAATAGTATGACAGAAGCATCTGAAATATTGGAATAGTGTGTAAATAGAACGGACTAGGACTCCCCACTAAACATGAAGAAGCTGTGCGACTACAAAAGGAAACTTAAATTAGCTAATTAGGTAAATTAGGAGTAACTGAAATCATTCTGCTCGTCCGGGTATGCTTTGATAAAAATGTAACTCTGTAGATTTAACACTGTAGATTTGCTCTAAAACATATATCCCAAAACAAATATATTTCGTTAGATGGCTATAGAAAAAATCTTGTAGCTGCACACACATACTTCTGCTACAATTATTTTCATTTTAAGTTGCTGAGCCGTACTTACTTTGACAACAAATATTACAGGATATAAATAGTATCAAAATATGAATTGTGTATATATTTATTCCTATTTAAAAAAGGATGGGAATAGATCTTAAAGTTATTGGAATAGATTTTACTTGACACTTGCAGAAAGCGTTCTTGCTTATGTTCCTCTAAAATATTTAGTGTGTGTTCATATGTTGAAAAATATATCCACCTAGAAACATCACATCAAGACGAAAACACTATTGATTCAAGCACTAGGCTCTTCCATAGCATGTGCCCTATACCACGAAAGTGTCAGAGCAAATCTATTATTTGTGCTGATAGGCCAGGGAAGTTGGTTGATGCTCCCAATGCAAATGTCATCACAGAATTTACACAATTCAGGTGAATGAAGATGCTTCACTGAGTGTGCAAGCATGCACACTTTAAAGAAAAGTTTACTGAAAATGAGATTCACTTCAAGGTCCCCAAAACAGGAGGTTTCTAATCAGAAGAGTCATGCACCTATTTTTTATAAACACACAGAAACAAGTGCCCACATATACTGATATTAAAAGGAAAATCTGAGGGGACACGTGCCAGAGGTTTCTTAACACATTGGCTGACCCAGCACAGTCAACAACAACAGGTTTTTATGTCCACAAAATTACATTAAAGGTGCACTGTATACAAATTCATGGAATGAAAACAACTACTTCCACTTTCAGTGATAGATGGGACAGTGATTTCCTACAGTATGCAGGGCGTAATTGAGTTTCATAGCTCTTGAGAGAGCCCTGCTCATCTCATCCAGGGCTGCACTGACTTCTCTGGACATTGAGTCAGTAGTGGGGAAAGAAAAATAACTGTCAAAGGGCCTGTGAGGAAAGGTAGTCTAAATATAAAAATATATCAAAAAATTTGAAAATGCCAATCAGTACTGTTCAAACTCTGATAAAGAAGTGGAAAATTATAGGTTCTGTTGATTCCAAGCCACAGCCAGGTAGAACATCGAAGATTTAAGCCACAACAGCCAGAAAATTTTGTCGGGATACAAAGAAAAACCCACAAGCAGCTTCTATGCAAAACTTCTATCCTGGTGAGGCTGTTTCAAGATGCACAATAAGAAGGTACTGTACTTGAACAAAAAAGGGCTGCAAGTAGAATTTGCCTGAAAAAAAACTTTATTGCACAAGATCCACAAAACAGCCCAATTACAATATGACAAACAGTAATTTGTTGAGACCAAAATGTAAGTTTATGCTCAAAACCATAAACCCTATGTTTGGAGAGGAGCAGAAGGATAGCCAGAAATGTGCGCCTGCAAAAATGTGGATGGGCCATAATATAAGGCTTCAATCCATGTAAATAATCATAAAAAGCTAAACTTATTTTACCACTAAAGCTTACTATTGCACACAAACTGTTTAACACCTAATTTTGCTGACCTAACAGTAATTTATTACAATAAATGTATTGCTCTCGGATTTCATATGCAATCGATGTCTACACTTCACACACACCCCACACAAAACAATCTGGTGTACTGAGACTTTAGATGTTTCAGCCAAGTGCGCCTAAGCGTACAGCACCAGGAAAACCAATTGTTTATTTGGCAGGCACTGTATATTTGTTTATGTTTAAATCAATTTTGGGACGTATTTAGTTTAGTTTGCTATTTAATATTCATGTTTTGCAATTTTTATTTCAAATTTCTACAGAACACAGGTGCATATTCAAGATGGCTGTCTACTTCAATTCAACAGGCCATTATTCCCATCAAAATGGGAGTTGACAGTATCAGCATTAGAAATGCAATAATGTTCCTCGTAACTCTTTTGATCCCCTGCATTTATCATGTGTTTTTATTTGTGAGTGACTTGTGATTTTGAACATAGTGGGTAGGATTTGTTATGATAAATAGTGGAATAATTCACATTATCAAAATACAGTTTTAGTTGCCTTTATCTGTCTAACACCTGCATAGATTCAGTCAGAATTATTCTAAACAGCAAAAAACAAATGTATTATAGGAAACTGTATGCTACTGTGTACTTCCAAGATATAATCAAGCTTTCCTTTTTAATTGATGATTGATCATGTCCTATATACGGTATACATGACTTTTCTACATTGTCTCCACAGGTTAGTTTGTGTATCACAGATAGTATTTACATTTTAATGCACAAGAATTAAAAGGCCTATTAATCAGCTAGGGAGTCAGGGACACAAAACTATCATTCTAATACAGATTATGTGAGCAGATCTCAGCGGTCAGAAATCCACTCATTTAAAGCAGTTCTTGCGCACTTTTCCAGGCGTTCAACCTGTCCCTTTCTCACAGCAAAACTACCCACCTCTACATATCGCTCCCTTCATTATTCTGTTTGAAAGCATAACTTATATTGGCACCATTACGTTTTCAATTAAGATATCCATACACTCAATATTAAAGATGTTAACAAAGCCTATGCCTAAATCTAAAGAAGAGTAATAAAAGAAATAAAAACAGTAGGTAGAGCATGGAACCAACCCCCTACAACACTGCAGAAGAACTAGTCAGACACCCACAATATGATTTCATTTGATAAACTGGATATATAGCATGACAGGATGGCCTTCAGACATTAATCTATTCTCATACAACACCCCCCAGGAATTTACATTTGTTTTGATAATTCAAAACATGAATAATTATGGATGAGCTACAGGTTTCATCATTAGGACACTAATGTAATGTGTAATTAAAATGTGACATTTTATGTCACTAATTAATTATAAAATAGTCATTTCCAACAGAGATGGACATTTGCTACAGTGGAAATATGTTGGATATAGTTTTAATAAATGTATTGCCACATTGGTTAATGTCTATCAAAAACTTGCAAAGCCCTGTGTGTTTGACCAGTAGCTGGTGTATTTTAGAAAAATCCTGGCTTTTTCTGCAGAAAGTTCCAACTGACAACAATATTCAGCACAAGTACAACCATTTTAAAACAGATTCTTCAAATGTAAAAATGGAATAGCCTGCCGTTTGCGCATTTACAGTATGCAGCCTAGGTAAGCTAAACAACTAGGCTAGCTAAACTACCATTTACCTAGCCTTTCGAAATATGCGGCCAAGTGGACCCTTCTGTGGCTACAGCAGAAAGAAGTGAAGGATCTGTAGAGGCCACCACAGTGTCCCGAACATTTAGCCACTTTGGGGAGATCTGAAATGTGCACTTCATGCAAGACAACCCAAGAATTTACTGGGTCCTAGAGGTTTTTTGAGTGAGAAGAATGGGCAGCTTTACAACCTGCGAAAATAAAGGGCCTCATCTGCAACTATCACAAATTACTGCAAGCCGTCATTGACGCTAACGAGGGCATACACAGTGTTAAGAACTAAGCGTACGCAAACTTTTGAATGGGGACCATCTCATTATTTTCTTTATTGCTGTTTTTTTAATGATTGTGCTATTCTGTGATGCTTTACAGTTTAATTGAAATCCAATTACAAATAAAATATATGTGTTTTGCCTGATCACTCATGTTTTCTTTTAAACAATGGTACACATCTTGCAAATTCTGCTAGGGTATGTAAACTTATGAGTAGGGCTTCCGGAATTTGGGTTAAACTGATAAAACACCCCAGACACAAAACAATTACGTCAGGTTTTATTTAAAACACTAAACTGAATATTCCCATGAATAATATAACAATATAATCACAACAGATTAAGTTTTTTGTATTATTTCATGGTAAAATATATCAATTATCAAAACTGATTTACATAGATCCTCTAGATATTTCATTTAAACACGATTCTAAAAATGTTTTTTCTAATACTGTAGTTAAGGTAGGCTACTATCATGTCATGTCCATGGAGAAATCGTGCAGAACAAACAACAATAGCTAGCTGGTTAGGATTTGGAGAACAAATTGACTGCCAAAGCATGCCAAAACACCTGTTCAGCGGTATGTAAATGTTCCTTCAAGGATTTGATAATTTTAACAGAACTGTTTACACTTTGCTTAAAAGTTCAGATATTTTAGTTTGCCGGCCCAATACATACAAACAGCATTTACGACTTATCCTATACAAGCATAACCATGAATGGGGGAAACCGCTCCTAACGTTCAGGCATATAATAACACGTTTAGTCATGGACACCAGGCAATATCATTACTTCATTACAGATAATTTAGACTAAAACATTGGGCTTACAGTAGCTAAAATGCTGACCTCCTATTAGACAACAGAAGCAGTCAAATTGAAAAGCTTCACCCCTTTTCCCTTCCATCAGTATCCTGATGAACAAATCATATACTGGAAAGGAGACAATTGGGGAGAGAGAGGAAGAAACAAAGAGAAGGAGAGAGAGAGATGGAGAGAACTCAGAGAGAGGGTGTTAGAGAGTGGCGTTGGAACCGTGAGAGCCCTCCTCTGGGATGAGAAGGCTAATAGAGCACATTACACTGAACGCTTGTCTCGTCCCTACAAATGTCAGTGCCTCAGTCCCTGGGCCGAGGCTGATAATAACGTGGGAATAGCGACTGTCTGAGCCTAGAGGCAGGATTTATATCTAATGCCATGTTGGAAATGTTTACTCCTAGAAGCTGTCTAAACTGGTCTTCAACATTGTTTGGTGGTAATATCAGTGTTTGTGTGTACAGTATGTGTGTGTGTGTGTGTGTGTGTGTGTGTG
>JACXGM010019132.1:8487-18676 GCA_016801145.1 Umbra pygmaea | reverse complement strand
AGTTTATTATCTCTGTCAACCTAAAGGCCTAAATATTTATAATATAACTTCTCTGATAATAGAACACAACAGACATGATGTTTGCATCTGAATGGAAATCAATTGATAAGGCAATCTTTACGCGCACTGTGTAAATAATTCCGGCAGGGTGAAGCGCAGTTGAGAAGCGGCAATGAAAAAGTCCAATGACATTCGGTAGGTATTATCATTACGGTATGTTTCACCTTGTCTAAGCGCAGACTGTCTATCTTCCGCATTGTGCACAAGTTGGTGTTTTTTAGGGGTCTTTCATACCCATCTGGCAGCTCCTAAACATTGTTTGTTTTTTACACGCGTTATGTGTGCGCTGATGAATTGACACAACCAAATGCGCCAGAGTTCAGCCCCATGTCTCTTTTTTAGACAAATAACGTCATCGAGTAACGAAGGTGTTGGGGAAAATGTAATGTCATTACTGTACTTTAATACTGTAGCCTACTAAATATTTTTTAAAGTAGCCTAATTGTTACTTTACTCGCTGCCCAGCTACGTTTGCAAACAGACAGATTAGAAAGAGATGCACTGCAAGCTATTTGTTTTGCTGTTCCCGTTATTCAGTCTTGTTTTGTTTATTTTCCCTTTTGTCGTGAAGAGATGGATAACTCCGCATCATTCTCTCACAGTTGAAATGCGCTTTAAACCCGCTTTGACACGAGAGGGATGCGGGGCCTTGCGTAATTGGCGGGGCCCTACGCAACGTGCGTAGTGAGTGTATTGGGCCGACCGGTTCTGGGGGGGGGGTTAATGAAATACCATTTCCTATTTTTTCACGGATAGCTATATTATGCGGCCCTTCGCTTGGTTTCAAAAACTCAATTTGGACCTCAAGCAAAAACATTACCCAGCCCTGATTAGAAGGTCACAATTTCTGTATTATAGTCATTATTCTAATATTTTGAGATACTGTATTTTTGATTTTCATGAGCTGTAAGCCGTAATCTTCAATATCGTAACAATAAAAGGCTTGAAATATGTTACTTTATGTGTAATTAATCTAGCATATCAAGGTGTCCCTTTCTAATTAATTACAGAAAAAATAACATTTTCCACGATATTCTATTTTTTAGATGCACTTGTGTACATATATACATACTATATGTATAACATTTACAAAGAACTGTGAAAATGAGGACCAGAATGGATGTGTTACATTCTATAACAAAGGGGAAAAACGTATAGTTTCCTTTGAAAAAAATAAAATACAAATCCTGCGAGTGTCTCTTTAAAGGAGAATGCTTAGGGATGAGAGGGGAGGAAAATAATAGTATTAATAATAATGAAGAAACTGTACATTTCTAAAGTTAAACAATGTTACAACTGATTCGCTTTGCTGGTTAACTGCCATTAAAGTAATTGATTGGGTTGCTACAGCGCGCTACAATGTAGGTTACTTTGAATAGTTTAGCCATAGAGAAGGATAGAAAACGCATTCCTATACATTTCATGTTATGTATTCTGTGCTGTCATTACTATCGCCATTGAAGGTAAAATGTAGTCAAGTGGCTAACACCTCAAACGTCATTCTTCATGATGATCTGTTTCGATTTCACTGCAACCGGGTCATCATCAGCCAGTAACTCTACGACCGAGGAGACTGGCCATGAAGTAGACACGAGTAGGTGCCTTCGATTGCGAGGTCCATGAGAAAACGTATCCTCTAAAATTATCTATGTGCTTTGGAGAAACAGCAGAAGGGGTGGGGCAACATTCGAGCCTTTTGGTAATCTCGTCCCGCAGGAATTTTAAATCCGTCCCTGAGCTCGGCCATTGGTGATGGAGGTCAGCGGGGGCGGAGGCAGGCTTGTTGAATGAAGGTTGCTTTCTATGTTGACATTGTGTTTGTGAACTTTCCTGGTCAACAGATCTACATTTTTCATTGCAGTTCGCCTGGAAAACCTTTTATAAACGTTAAACAAAATGAAGGAGGAGCCGGCGCTCATTTATTTACAGATTACGCGATGTGGAACACGGATTGAGACAGAGGCGACTCAGCGCGAGAAAGAGATTGAGGTTGGCGAAAAGCAGACGATTTGACAGTTTGATTAGCATTTTGCACGGAGCAGGAAAGCAAACGCGACACATTTTTTAACTGGCTGATGTAATCACAAACCATGAGATAAAAGACGTGCTTCTCGTTTCACTTCTAAAGTTGATTCAGTGACTCCACTGTGGCTACCCTTCTTAGACGAGCAGATCTGCAAGAAACACCTGCCTACTTTTTTTAAGGCAGTCCTCACGATTAAATCGGCGCTGTCTGCCAGGGTCTGATGCATGAGCTATGCACGTGCACACAGAAAGCGACAGCAGCCCCTCTACTGGACAGGAGACGATGGGAGTCGACGAGGTAGCAGACGGTCAGATCGAGGAGGATGTATCTAGCGACATGTTGCTGACCGAACTCTGTGATGCTACTGCAGACACTGAAATGGAGCAGAACGGTGGTTCTCCCAAAGACCAGGATGACCAACCCGAACAGAAGGGCCATGGACAGGACCAGGGAGATGGCGAATGCAAGATCCAACACGATGACAGTACTCTCCAGCTCATTGAGGCTGCACACCTCGATGGTAAAACCGAAGGTTCCCAGGATTCTGAGTCTCAGTCGCCGGTGTCGATATCAGGAGAGAAACCCGCGTTCATCCCACCAGAAGGCGGTTTTGGTTGGTTAGTTGTTTTCGCTGCTACTTGGTGTAATGGATCCATCTTCGGGATACAGAACTCTTTCGGTATACTCCACACGATGCTGGCGGACGACCACTCAGACCCCAATGACAAAACGTCGCAGTTTGAAGTAGGTACGTCTGTCCTGTAACTGTTGTACCTGTTGAAGTTACTGATGCTGATATAGTTACTGAAGGTGAGTATTGTAAAGTAACTATCCTAACCACAAAACTCAGAACAATATTTTTAGTTACTAATCTTTCTATTATGTCTTCCGTAGAGTCGACTACTTCTGATGTTTTAAATAATGTAGGCTAGCTTCACCAGAAGTCTTTTATCTTTTCGTCTCCAGCTATGGTCCCCCACCCAGGCGGTTAGTTAAACCAGGGACCCCCCTATAATGTTTAATAAAATAAATGCTTTTGCTATGACATCATGAATGAAATCACTCAATTTAATTATTATAGGCAATATCATTTATTATACAATTTATTACCGGTTCTGACCATTGCTAGTTTTTTTTGCAAGTCTTATGTTGGTTTGTCAGCTTGAGATGGCTACTTGCCTGATTGTACCCTAGCTACAGCATACCAAAATGTAATTTCTTGTCCTTCAATAATATGCAGATTATCTTTTTTCTGTCACAATAATGTTTATTGCGGTCCTAGCGCACATTGGGAAGGGCAACATTCAGAACTTGTACAGTACACAGAAGAGCATGGACATGTTTTTAGTGGTGTCTTGAGGAAAATATAATATGTATTATGGTAATATTTTCCCATCTTCTAGGTTAAAGCCAAATATAAAATGAATGTTTTTTGTGAAGTCTTCCCATGGACCGAATGTAGTATGTCTGTGGATGCATGGGGCCTCGGCCCGGTGGTTAAATACCCCTGACCTGGACTACTTCAGCCCAAGCACCATCTGTCTGAAAGCTTTTAGCTGACACTTTGCCTACGTCATGTCCCTGGAAGGTCATTGTGTATGACATGTGATTTGTAAGATCACAGTTGCGATCACAGTTGCTAAAATCCTGTCAAACTAGTGGATAAAATGTCAAACGTTCTCCTTTAATTTTGTTAATTGATTTTCCACGTGACTAAGATGTCCACTGTTTAAATTGTCCTCAATTCTCACACTGTCTGTTTGGATTTAACACATCACAATAGTTATTGTTTCTTACTGCATCAGGCTTGTAATTTCCTTAGGAGTGCTACTGATGTAGTATCATGTCTGCCTGTCCAAGTATTTTATTTTATCTTTTAACATTTTATTTTATAATTAGGGTAACCAAAAATAAGCAGGAAAAGCAACGATAAACAAACAGATGAAGGATGAAAACAGTCAACACAAACAAATATATATTGTTTGTCTTGACTGTTTTCATCCTCCATCTGTTTGTTTATCGTTGCTTTTCCTGCTTATTTTAAAGTAGGTACGTCTGTCCTCCTATCATATATATAAATGATTGTCAAGAACAAAACAAAAAATAAAAACAAAGCCTAAATTGTCACTTATTTCAAACCGATTAGATTCTTTAAATTACTGTATGTATAAAGGAGATAGTGTAATACTACTAGCTCCATTGATTTTAGAAGTAGATTTCTCAAATGTACTTTACATACAGGGGGCTCCAAAATTACTGGCACCCCAGACTGGCAATGCACAAACAACACTTTTTAAAAACATAAACAATATAATTATAGAGAAACCCAAAATACCAACATGTGAGAAACACTGTACTTTTTATTAATGTTGCAATGGAACCAACCAAACTCAAACATTTTATTTAACATAAAAGAAATGTCACCAAAATCAAGGTTCCATAATTAATGGCACTCCTTATTCAGTACTTAGTGCAACCACCTCTGGCAAGGATAACAGCATGGAGTCTCTTCCGTTAATGTTTGACAAGGTTAAGAAATACATTTGAAGGGATTTTGGACCTTTCCTTTATGCAGATCCTTTAAGGATCCTTCACATTCTTGGGTTTGCTCTTATCATCTGCCGTCTTCAACTCAGCCCACAGGTTTTCAATTGGATTGAGGTCCTGTGACTGAGATGACCATGGCAGAACATTGATTGTGTTGTTACGGAACCATCTCCGTGTGGATCTTGAGGTATGTGTTGGGTTATTGTCTTGTTGGAAAGTCCACCTATGGCCAAGTCCCAGCCTTCTGGCAGAGGCAACCAGATTGTCAGACAAAATTGCCTAATACTTGGTGGAATTCAATTATGCCATGAATTTTGAAGAGTGCCCCTGGACCCCTGGAATTAAAACAGCCTGAAAACATCACTGACTCACCCCCATATTTCACAGTGGGAATAAAGTGCCTTTCCTTGTATACCGTACATCTGTTTCCACGCCAAGTATGCCAATGCTGTATCTGACCAAAGCACCTTCTTCCAGTCATAATTTAAATTATGTTTAGCACTCCAAGCGCATGCGTCTGTGTCTTAGGGTCAGAAATGGCTTTCTCATGTTTTTTATTTTTTTAAATAATTGCCCTGACAGTGCTCAGTTGTATATTCAATCGTTTGTGAATGTTCTTGTAGCTATTACCAGATTTGATGGTCTACGACCATCTGTCTCTTGAACTGCCAGTTATTTTGTTTTTTTAATGGTGTTGGATGACAAAGGGATATTGAATGCATGTTACCTAATTTTTATACCCTAGTGGAACAGGAAGTGATGTAATGGCTCAATATAGTTCCTTGGATTAACTTAAATGCGGGGAATTTAATTCCTGGTTTAATTTTGGTAGATGTTATTTACAATAATCTTTAAGGGTGATATTAACTGTAAATCCTTAATTTGAAGGACATGGATTTTTTATTTTATTAATAAATGATTTTGGTTGGTTCCATTGACACAAAGTACAGTTTTTCTCACATGTTGGTATTTTCAGTTTTTCTATAATTCTATTTATATTTTTTACAATATTGTTTGTGCATTGCCAGTAATTTTGGAGCCCACTGTATTTCATTTAACATGAGCAACCACACCTTGCACACATCAATCTCAGGTTCAAATCAACTCTTTAGGATGTTTTTTTTTCCAGCAGTTGATGCTGCTAGGACTATCCGCAGATCTTGAAAAGACATAATATGCATCGCAGTTGTGACCAAATAGTATAAGTGCTGGGCACATTGGGAAGGCCTAATTTAAGGATTCTATCCAGTGTAACAGCTACACATTTCCATAGTACACCATAGGTTTTCATATCTATATGGAGTTTGAAATCAAAACCTCGATGTCAAAACCGTGATGTCAAAACCTCGATGTCAAAACCTCGATGTCAAAACCGTGATGTCAAAACCGTGATGTCAAAACTGTGATGTTCCATGGATAGAATGGGTCCTTCAAATCTTGAGACGGTTTGAGGTCCTGTTAATTAAATATATCATTTAGATTCCTGCTTCCTTGCTTGGCCCATGTTGGAAAGTGAAAGGGATTGGAACCAGACAGTAGTGAGTTATTATTTCAAATACATGTAGGTGACAGTAAATGACACACAGGACATAAACAGGTTTTTTTCAACTTGACGCCAAACTATCAATGTGTTGCTTACAATGGAGCCCATATGGAACACTGACGTCTTTTTTCACAGCAGTGAAAGGCAGACCTTGAATTCTAATAGGCTGAGAGAGTGCATCTTCTAAGGCAGTGTTTTTCAACCCTCTCCTCGGGGCACACCAGAGGTTCCACAGTTTAGCTGTAGCCGTTGAATTTGCTCACCGTATTCATTAATCAAGGGCCTGATAATTAGCAGATGAGTTGAATCAGGTGTGCTGGCTCAGAAATAGATCAAATACATGGAATGGTTGGTGTTCCTCGAGAAGAGGGTTGAAAAACACTGTTCTGAGGAACACCAAGGCATGTAGACAGAGGGATACAACCATATTTTCAGAATTCTAAGCTGTAATGCTCTATAGTAATATCAGAAATTTTGAGAAACTAAATGTAGGCTTTTATAAATTCCAAATATAATCTCTGCATTGAAAAAATGACGAGTAGGAGAAACTGGAAACATTGAGAATAGAAAATGAATGCAAGGGAGAATATTCACTTTAAGGACTGAATCTCAACCATGCAGACTGACGTTAAGTTGGGTCCAATTAATTATATATCTTGATATTTGTGAGAGATTAGTTGTTACTAATAATAAGATTGAGGGAGGGTTTATTATGTATACCCAGGTCCATAAAACTGAAATATTCAAAGGGAATAGATAATGAAGGTGAATGTGATGCTTTGGCCAAAGTGTTTAGAGGCATTAGGTTAGATTTAGACCAATTAATCTTGTACCGCCTGTCCATTGTGTAATCAATACATTCCATTTAGTGGCTAAATTGGTCCAGAAACAGTATATTCACTGTACATGTGACATTGTGTGAATACAGATCCTGGTCAGGAACCCTGGTATAAAATTTTCAGTTAGTTTGTACTTGTTTATATTATTCACCACGGGCCCGGAGTTTTGAGCAAAGGTCGTCATGGCATAGTTAGGTTGTAGTACACTAAGAAATCCGTTACCATTTAGCTGCAGCTCAGTTCAAGTTTTAATACAGTTTAACAGCTTAGCAGCCTCCACAGACACTCATTGTGACAGTTTGACTTGTCTTAACCACTTAAATTGTTAGGATGAAATATGGCTTAAATGAAAGCCCAGAGTATTTTCTATCGCTCGCCCTTTTCTTAGAAAATGTTTGACGTAGGCTTGGATCGGCTGAGATATGTTTACCCCTGTATTTATTCTTTCTATTGAAGTGTTTATTCTTAGGGTTCCAAGATAAACCATTTGTCCATTTTCTACCAGTGAGGTCTTTTCTCAGTACAAAACCAACCCCGGGTTATTTAGATGCAGTTGTGTCATGACCTCGCCCTCTTAATTTTCCTGTTTCTGTTTTGACTTTTTGGGTCCGGCCAGATCCTGATTTATAATTTTGAAAAAAGCCCCCACTGTTCTCAAATCAAAAGGGATTAGATTTTAGTGAGTTGTGGTCTGATACCCCAGCTCGGCTAGATCGCTTAGCGAAATGGTAAAGTGCAGGGGCTTAGGCTGCCTTGGAGAGTCACTGCTCAGTCCATTTTTAGTAAATGGTCTAGGCCAGAACCCACTATAAACACCCCTGCAGTGTAGATGGGCAATCTTGTTAACCCCAACTCTAGGCTACAGAAGCAGTGTAGATATGGGCATGGACATTTAGCTGTTTCTATAGAATTAATGTTAACAAACATTATCCCTTGCAGACAGGAACTGCAATGTTTTTCAAGTATAAATAATTACCCTTTTATAAATAGCCATTTTTATAACATTCTTGGATGCATGTACATCTTATACAGTGGGGAGAACAAGTATGTGATACACTGCCAATTTTGCAGGTTTTCTTACTTACAAAGCATGTAGAGGTTTGTAATTTTTATCATAGGTACACTTAAACTGTGAGAGATGGAATCTAAAACAAAAATCCAGAAAATCATATTGTATGATTTTTAAATAGTTTAATTTTCATTTTATTGCATAACATAAGTATTTGATACATCAGAAAAGCAGAACTGAATATTTTGTACAGAAACCTTTGTTTGCAATTACAGAGATCATACGTTTCCTTTAGTTCTTGACCAGGTTTGCACACACTGCAGCAGGGATTTTGTCCCACTCCTCCATATAGACCTTCAGATCCTTCTGGTTTCAGGGCTGTCACTGGGCAATACAGACTTTCATATCCATCCAAAGATTTTCTATTGGGTTCAGGTCTGGAGACTGGCTAGGCCACTCCAGGACCTTGAGATGCTTCTTAAGGAGCCACTTCTTAGTTGCCCTGGCTGTGTGTTTTGGGTCGTTGTCATGCTGACAGACCCAGCCACGACCCATCTTCAATGCTCTTACTAAGGGAAGGAGGTTGTTGGCCAAGATCTCGCGATACATGGCCCCATCCATCCTCCCCTCAATACAGTGCAGTTGTCCTGTCCCCTTTGCAGAAAAGCATCCCCAAAGAATAATGTGTCCACCTCCATGCTTCACGGTTGGGATGGTGTTCTTCGGGTTGTACTCATCCTTCTTTCTCCAAACATAATGAGTGGAGTTTAGACCATAAAGCTCTACTTTTGTCTCGTTAGACCACATGACCTTCTCTCATTCCTACTCTGGGTCATCCAAACGTTCATTGGCAAACTTCAGATGGGCCTGGACATGCGCTAGCTTGAGCAGGGGTACGTTGCGTGCGCTGCAGGATTTAAATCTATGACGGTGTAGTGTGTTACTAATGGTTTTTATTGAGACTGTGGTCCCAGCTTTCTTCAGGTCATTGAACAGGTCCTGCCATGTAGTTTTGGGCTGATCCCTTACCTTCTTCATGATCATTGATGCCCCACGAGGTGAGATCTTGCATGGAGCCCCAGACTGAGGGAGATTGACCGTCATCTTGAACGTCTTCCATTTTCTAATAATTGCACCAACAGTTGTTGCCTTCTCACCAAGCTGGTAATGAGTTCAAACAGGTGCAGTTAATACAGGTAATGAGTGGAGAACAGGAGGGCTTCTTAAAGACAAACAGGTCTGTGACAGCTGGAATTATTACTGGTTGATAGGTGATCAAATACTTATGTCATGCATTAAAATGCAAATGAATTATTTAAAAATCATACATTGTGACACTCTGGATTTTTGTTTTAGATTCCGTCTCTCACAGTTGAAGTGTACCTATGATGAAAATTACAGACCTCTACATGCTTTTGTAAGTAGGAAAACCTGCAATTATTAACCATGATTTTAACCATTATTTTACCAAACACGTTGACTGAGAACTTGTACTCAGTTGCAACAGCAACCTGAGGAATATTTAAAGGGGGATGAATAAGCCAATTAAACACTGGGGACATTTTGGCCATAATGGTATGAGGACCAGATTTAAAATCTATCCAGGACACCAGGGTTAATGCCCTTCCTCTTACGAGAAGTTCTATGGGATCTTTAGTGACCACAGAGAGTCAAGAAATCCTATTAGCGTCCCATCCGAAAGACTGAATCCTACAAATGTCAGCGTCTTCTTCACGGCCCACGAGGCAGTGGGATTTCATTTTCAGACCACAGGGAGGAGTGCCCCCTACTCAACCTCCAACACCACTTCCAACAGTATCTGGTCTCCCATATAGGGATCGACCATCCAACCACTACGGTCAAAAGCAGTGATGCCTTCTAATTGGTCTAATGTGGTACCTAATACTGTAAGTAATTTAAATGTACTAGTTAAAGTGCTGTTTAAAGTATTACATTTGAACTATTTGCATATTATATTCATTTTAAGTTTTCAGACTGAACACCAGTACATATTTATGTTTAAAGGGGCACATGTACACAGGGGATATAGGGCACATGTACACAGGGGATATAGGGCACATGTACACAGGGGATATAGGGCACATGTACACAGGGGATATAGGGCACATGTACACAGGGGATATAGGGCACATGTACACAGGGGA
>JACXGM010019131.1:0-18583 GCA_016801145.1 Umbra pygmaea | reverse complement strand
ACACACACACAGACCATACACACACACAGACCATACACACACACACAGACCATTCAATCTAGTGAGCTTGTCGTTCTCTCACCACAGATAAATGCAATCACAGACAGAAAGTAAAACAGAGAAACAGTAAAAACACAACAAAGATAGAAAGCTCTCGTCTCAAATTGTCATTACAAAATATCTGTGATGCCAGGAGCTGAGCAAAGAACAGTCTTCCTAACCCAATCAGAACGAGCAAACACAGTTGACACAAAACAACATTACTGTACGTATGGAGGAACATACAAAGCTAGCTAAATGTCTGCACCTAACTGAGAGTACACAATAGAAAACTGCATAGCCATGGTTACAGATCACAATCTAAGATAAACCTTGATAAACTACAGGCTCAGTGAACAAAGCCTCGTCATTGACAAGGGGAGACACAGGAAAACATGGCTCCCTTGAGAGGATTACTGCCCTATGAAATAACCAGATATTACAAAATCCTAAACAATTTATTTAATGTCACGCATGATTACTGAACCTTTCTGAAAACGATATGCTGCTGTATTGGCCAGGCACTACAATGCAGCCAGCCATAATGTGTCTTAAGATGTTGTTTTTGTTATTTACATTTGTCCCACTAATAGTCTTGTGTATTAATATTAACTGAAAGATATTTTATTGTTATGAAGTTTTTTTTATTGTAATGAAGAACTTTTTTCCAAAAGAACGCATGAGCAATACATATTTTTGTGTCATACATTCAGGCATTTTATATATTTTTCGCTAGAGATAGTTCGGGAACGATTTACGTTATACCTGAAATGCTGTGATCTGGATTTAAACCCATGCTGCAGCAGCCGGTGATGTCACTGGGCCACTAGGCAACATCAAAGCAAGTTGAACGGTATTCAGAGATACATGTATTGCCTTCTGAGCAGGCCTCCTGTAGGTCAGATCTCTTTGTTTCCGTGAGAATGAGAATCCATCTACTCACTCCTGAGATTAACAAAAAATGAGATCAAAAGTATAAAATGTTGTAATCGGGCCTGTGGCGTTTTCAGGAGCAAAACTCTGCTGATGACTAAGCTCGTGCCCCAAATTGTACCCTATTGCTCATGTAGTGCTTCCCTGGACACAAGAGACTACAGGGTGCAATTTGGGATGCATTCCTAAGATTCAAATTAGCAGATCTTCAATGAACAGCAAGTGATTATAATGCAACCTGGAGGAAGAAGTGTGATGTAGCCAAGGCAAAAGCACATTTAAAAGTCACTGTGGTATCTGTGCATTAAGAGGCTCTGAGCAAGACACAAGCACATGAGCCATGAAAGGTTAAATAGACCGTATCATTCTGTAAAACAGTACAAATAGTCACAGCTAACAAATGCTGTTATTACTATTATTATTATTATTATTATTATTATTATTATTATTATTATTAAAAGAACATATTCCCAATTCTGTAATATCTCATTTGTATTAAAGGTCCTGCATTGTAACAAGCCCAGGACAGTTCATTGTCTTCCGGGGCCTTCCGTACGGTTCTATTCCTACTGCTAAACCGAGCAGCCGATACCAGAATCCAGGCAGACGACAAAAAAGGCAAAAGCATTAGCCCACTCTTTCCCCCTGATTATAAAGGTAACCTAAAGGGGTCAAAGTGAAACCCGACTGACAATGCTGTCTCTGCTTCATGGTAAGAAAAGCAGTATTAAACTTCTAGAATTCTCCAACTACCTCTCCTTCTACCCTCCCTCCTTTCGTCTACATTGAGAATCCCCTCACTGCAGTGTGCAATTCGGGATGTGGCTCAATGTGGGTGGAGTCAAACATTTATGCAGTGTGTCCTTCCCATCTCCTAAACTTAACTTTAACCATTACATCACGTTGGTAACACTTTATATAATATTCCTTAGGAGCTTCAAAACATGTATTCAACGTGTGCCTTGCACAAATGTGTTTGTTTGTATTCAGTGTGCGACTCAAACCTCAGAGGGAGAAAAAAAATGGTGGGCGGGGTCAAACATCTGAGTCGAGTTTCAACAATCTGTTTCAGAGCAAATGATGCCAGGTTAAAGATGAATCCATAAAAAACTTAATGTCCGTATGCAGGAGATTGCCCCTAGCAGGTTAACAGAAACAGATGTGTACCTCTCTCTGTCTCAGTCTCTCTCCATCTAGCCTATCTGTTGTCACTGGAACTTTATTTATTTATCTCTCCTTTTTCATCTGAGAAATAAGAAGAATTTTCACATTTATTTATTCAACATAATATCTTACAGCAGGTTTTTTTAATGTTATGCTAAATGTTTATATCTGTAGCACACCTTAACCTTATTTGTACTCAAACTGTCATTGGTGGTGATATCAAAACTAGTGACTATACTCACATGCCTAACTAAGCAAATCCAAAGAATAATATGACCGCAGGCAATCCTAAATGTAGTGCACACAACACCCTATCCTTTATTTTTGTAATTTGAACATAAAATGAACAATGAAAGAATATATTTTTGAAATGAATAGGCAACGTTCACTTTAAAAGTTCACATTTCCAGAGATGTTGGTTTCTTTAATTATAGACAAAATGAGCTAATCGTATTGATCAAATTCCAACCTCTACCATTTATCAAGGCGATACTTTGGGACACAACTCATCAATGTCAACTGTTAATGTTAAGTGTCAGAAATACAGTAAGGTAATATGACTACTTTATATATTTTGCCAAGTTATGTTCTAAAGTTTGGGATCACCCAGAAATCTAAACGTTTCAGATAGAAATTGATACCTTTATAAAATACAGATCTGAAAAATATTCCGAGAACACTTCAAATTTATCTTAAATCAACCCCACTGAAAACTTCTGGAATGTGATCAACGAGAGCATGCCAAGATGCATGAAAGACAATTATTAGCCTATATTATAATTTTTTTATTCCACCAAATATTGAGTTCTGAACTATTCCTAAGTTAACACATTAGTACTGTGTTGTTTAAAAATGAATATGAACTTATTTTCTTTGCATTATTTGAGGTCTGACAGCACTGCATCCATTTTGTTATTTTGATCAGTTGTCATTTTCTGCAAATAAATGCTCTGAATGACAATATTTTTATTTGGAATTTGGGAGAAATATTGTCAGCAGTTTATGGAATAAAACAAACATTTTCATTTTACCCAAACTCTTAGGCTGCATAGAAATGGTCTCTCAATTTGTTCCATAAATGTATATATTCAAGACATTACCGAAATGTCTAATCACTGTTGGAAACGACTGATTATAATAAATTATTAAAATACAAAAGGAAAGCCAAATTTTCAACAGCCATTACTTCATTATACCAATGTTTAAATATTTTAGCTCATCTGCAATTATTCAGGATTTGACTATTTTCTGATCAATTTAATGCTACTGTGTTAAATGAATGTATAGATTTCTGTCAAAATGCATTAAACATTTCTGGGGGTATCCAAAAGTTTGAATGCTAATGTAGAAATGTGTTCAAATAAACTACACTCAGTAGGTGTGCTTTCCTGTAAAGACGGTTGTTACTTATTCAAAAATAATTATCATATAATCGGAGATGTTTGCACAGGGGCTATACCCTTGACCAGCTCCTCTACGCTGAGGTTTAGATAGCAGGACTGGAAGCTTCGACGGGTACAGTACAGGGCAGGCTGACATTGTGACTTGAATGTGTTCAAGGACAGAGCAGGTTGACATTATTATGCCTAATATCCCATATAGCAGATGGGCTCTAACCAGAAATTAAAAAAGCACTGCTCAGCAGAACTAGCAGACTTAAATATGTTACAAGCCCAACAAAAATTCAGTGGCCCACCCCAAAAAAGTACTAGCCGCAGGATGGCAGGCTTGTTTAATTTATATAACAATATTATATAATATTAATTTGTAATAACTTGGAGGTGTGTTTGGGGTCATTATCATGTTGGTATACTGCCCTGAGGCCCAAGTCTCTGAAGGGAGGGGATCATGCTCTGCTTCAGTATGTCACAGTACATGTTGGCATTCATGGTTCCCTCAATGAACTGTAGATCGCCAGTGCCGGCAGCACTCATGCAGGCCCAGACCATGACACTCCCACCACCATGCTTGACTGTAGCCAAGACACACTTGTCTTTGTACTCCTCACCTGGTTGCCGCCACACACTCTTGACACAATCTGAACCAAATAAGTTTCAGCAAACTGTTTGCAGGCTTTCTTGTGCATCATCTTTAGAAGCTTCCTTCTGGGACGACAGCCATGCAGACCAATTTTTATGCAGTGTGCAGCATATGGTCTGAGCACTGATAGGCTGACCCCCCACCCCTTCAACCTCTGCAGCAATGCTGGAAGCACTCATTCATCTATTTTCCAAAGACAACCTCTGGATATGACGCTGAGCACGTGCACGCAACTTCTTTGGTTGTCCATGGCGAGGCCTAGTCTGAGTGGAACCTGTCCTGTTAAATCAATCTGTATGGTATTGGCCACCGTGCTGCAGCTCAGTTTCAGGGTTTTGGCAATCTTCTTATAACCTACATCATCTTTATGTAGAGCAACAATTCATTTTTTATAGATCCTCAGAGAGTTATTTGCCATGAGGTGCCATGTTGAACTTCCAGTGACCAGTATGATGGTAAATGGTAAATGGACTGCATTTATATAGCGCTTTTTCTGACCAACAATGGCCTTTACATTGCCTCACACTCACCCATTCATTCACACATTCATACACCGACGGCGGTGTCAGCCATGCAAGGCGCCAGCCAGCTCATGGACACCTCGACACTTGGTCAGGAGGACCCAGGGATCGAACCACCAACCTTCCGATTGCTGGACAACCTACTTGTCCCACTGAGCCACTGCCGCCCCATGATGGGAGTGTGAGCGATAACACCAAATTTAAAACACCTGCACCATCATTCACATTTTGAGACCTTGTAACACTAACGAGTCACATGACATGGGGGAAATGGCTAATTGGGCCCAATTAAGGACATTACCACTTAGGGGTGTACTCACTTTTGTTGTCAGCGGTTTAGACCTTACTGACTGAGTTGAGTAAGGGGACAGCAAATTTACAATGTTATACAAGCTGTACACTCACTACATTTCTTCAGTGTTGTCACATGAAAAGTTATAATCATATACCGGTATTTACAAAAATGTGAGGGGTGTACTCACTTTAAATGAAATATGGGACCAACACTTTACAAGATGCGTTCATATTTTTGTTAAATATAATTGTAAACATCGTCCAGATGAGGAAGCAAGTTGAACTAAACAAGAACGATGTAAAATGAATTTACAAATACTTCTACAGGAATATGTTGTTGTTTAAAATAAGGTTTTACAGTAGGTGCTAGGAAAGTAAATGACAAAAAATAATCTAACATTAGAAATACTGTTATTGTTCCTTCATACTAATCTACTTGACAGCATTATTGACTGTAGGTTATTTGAGGTGAAGCTTTGAGTGATGCATGAATAACACAATCAACTTTCCGCCTTTATTCCCATTATATATATATATATATATATATATATATATATATATATATATATATATATATATATATATATATATATATATATATATATATATATATACACACAATTAATTTGTATTTTTATTTTACAATTTTGATGTGGTTCTTTGGGTTGTTTTATATCATTTGACAATTGTATGACTTGGTCAGGTCGCTATTGATTTACAGGGTTAAAGAAAATATCCACTGCCAGCAATGATGGAACCAACCTGTTGCTCTCCAAGTTATGTAGGAAGGAATTTCTGCCTAACGTGTATCCAGGATCCCTTTTAAAACGTTGTCGATGGTACAATACCCTTACAAACTTCTGAGAAGGTTTAATGTTTACATGGTAGCCTATGATGTGGAAGTAGTCTACCCAGCAGGTGCTTTTTAACCTAGCTAATGATTTGGAAGGAGCAACAATATACATGGAAGCCTAATATTTACAATATCGACTTTTGGACATTATTGATTGCATACATGTACCTATATACTGTATATACTTCGGATGCTTAACAGTATATGTTGATACAATAAGCTATAGCTCCTGTTGGAATACGGTTACTAACTTCAATGATAAATCTAACGCAACAATATCCAGTGTAGCGTGGAATTCCTTAGGTTCTTGCTTAACAAAGTTACAATTTGCAACTAGACAGAATCGTTGTAGCACTGATGTAACTTCTTGTTGGCCACGCAGCTATCTGACAGCTGTTTCGCAAGTGGCCTGAAAGAAGGCTGATCAGTCAGATGAAACGTTCAGACCAAGACAGTCAAATGAGAACACAGCCACCTCATCGCTAAAGAAAGCTTTAGTCAGCAATAAAGAAAGCCCAAAACACCGCTTATTCCATGTGTTATATGATGGCAAAGAGGTATAGCTACTAGTGTGAAACCCCATTGAAACGAGACACCACTTTCTTCACACGACAAATATCTTTCCCCATGGTTTTCCATGGTTTTCCCTCCTCCATTTCTGTGGCGCTACACAAGAACACTACGAATCGTCACGAAACCACCGCAACAAAGTAAAGCTGCGAACAATTATAGTGAAATACATGGTGTTATGTTAGTGAAAACAATATAGAATACGACACACTCAACACAAATAGCATACATGACTGCTGTTTCTTAACCACACACGCGCGCACACACTCTGACTGCACACTTTTTAGCTCAGTCAAGAGAAGGCTTCACTGATCATTGAAACTCACTTTCCAAAACCCAGCTACGTTCTTCTAATAAATCCTGTTTGTCCAGTTACGTCCAATCTCTGTCTCCTGCGTTAGATAGAACCGTTACACGTTGAGGAACCGTTACAATGGAATAGGGAATCTCGGAGTAGTTGATTTCTTCTTTTCCTCTCTTGCCAGCACTACCAGTAGAGTAGATCCCGAGCCAGGGCGCCTTAGTGACGTAACGATCGGGATGTGCGTTCACGAGAATAGCCTCCGTTGAGTCCACCAGGGCGCGCACGAGTTTTGCAACATCAGACGCGCAGGCAGGCGCCATGCTTGAGGTCACACGAGAAATTAAGGGGTATTCCTCTGTGGCATAAAGACTGCCAAAATATAACAGACTCTATTCTAGACCCCAACCCAAGCATGCAACGTTGATCTCTTGCCAGATATTTCAAACAGTAGAGGGCGCACTTTGTATGAACGTATAACTTTCTAGTAGACCTATGACAGAGCAAATTATGAAAAAAATATGTTGTTGTTTATATTAAGTCGTAACAATTTAATGTATGGTTAGATAAAAAACAAGACAGGGGGAAGTGTGAGGTATATGGCTAATGTAACACTATACCACGATAGGCCAAGTGGCTGCACGCATGGATGCATTATCAATGGTGATGTACAACAAATCCCAGAGGGGCATTGCTATGATAAATTGTTTTTCCAATGCAATTAAAAAAGCTATATTTTTTATCTACCACAGCTGCCAGACAAACAGAATTTAGGGTTTGAGTCTCATTCATTTCTACTCATCCATAATCCCCTAGTAAGTTTACTTTTATTTTCCCAGGCAAGTTGACAAAGAAATTTTTCTCAACTGCCTCAACGGCCTGGGGAGAAATGGGGGGGGGGGGGGGGTGAATGAGCCAATTAAAAGCTGTGGATAATTAGGTTGCCATGATGATATGAGGGCCAGATTGAAAATGTGACCAAGACAACGGGGTTAACACCCGTACTCTTTCTATAAGTGCCATGGGATCTTTAGTGACCACAGAGAGTCAGGACACCCGTTTAACATCCCATCCGAAAGACGGCACCCTACACAGGGCAGATGTCCCCATCACTGCCCTGGGGCATTTGGAAAGATCTTTAGACCAGAGGGATGAGTGCCCCCTACTGGCCCTCCAACACCACTTCCAGCAGCATTTGACCTCTCAGCCCGTCCCTGACCTGCTAGCATAGCGCAGGGAATATATGTACTGTACCTCATTTAGAAAGCAGCAAATAAAGTCATCCAGGCCCTTCTCATTTCACATCTGGATTACTGCAAATCACTCCAATTAGGACTCCTGGTGTTCAAACTTCCCAAGTTCTCCCATGTCCCTGTTAGGACTCCCGGCGTGTGCCACCGAACCTCTACAACTCATTCAGAACGCAGCTTCCTTCCTGGTGTTCAAACTTCCCAAGTTCTCCCATGTCACCCCACTTCTATGCACACTCCACTGGCTTCAGGATGAATATCATATCAAAATGGCTGAATCAGGCTTGCCTTTAGGCAATGAAAGGCTAAAACAGCAGAGTCTATACCCATCTTGAGATTACCTCAGAAACCCTCATTCAATGAATATACTGTATCACCTAGTTCCACAGACACCACCTTTGTTGTCTGTTGTCTCTGTAAACAATTGTTGTTCGATTTAATAAAACTGTAAATCGCTCTCGGGTAAAAGATTCTGCGAAATTACTAAAATGTAAAAATATAGCCTACAATAGCACATAGTGTTAGTATAGGAACACTTTATGCAATAGTTTGTGTTAATTGCTATGTCAGCTACAGTGGATGTCCAGCTGTCTCTATTTAGGACCTCCTAGTATGACCAAGCAATGTCACTGGGGAGCAAAGCTGGAATATTGCTTAATTCTATAACACATGCATGCACATAGACCAGCTGCCATACAGCCTCAGGCTTATCTGGCTTGGTCCTTCGACACTGAAGCCTTGATCATAACATTACTCATTTAATTATGATTTATCAGTATACTCAATAGTTCTGCCTGGGCAGCAGTTTTGGGGATGAAACCATTATACACTGGTTTTTCAGGGGTTCTTCAGGGGTTCTTTGGGGTGGTTATGGTGCTATATAACACCACTACCATTTAAAGAACCTGTTAAGCCCAGTTTGGTTCTTCAGCGTTTTTTGGGGGTGGTTAAGGTGCTATATGGCACCTCTTATTGTTCTACATAGCACCATTTTTAAAGATAAAATGACTTAAAGTCATTCTCCTATAATTACAAGCCAATGAACCACTTTTAATGCTATTTAGCACCATATGTTTTAGAGTGTATTAACCTAACTTGTTTAATCACAGACAGGACAAAAGTTCAACAAGATATATGTGCTAGCTGTCAAAGCACTTTGTGACAATTGTTGATGTAAAATGTTCTTTATAAAATACATTTATTCATGAACCAAGACATAGTAGATATATAGACTTTATTCTTTATTACTTCCAAATTTAACATTCCAAAAAATGCTTAAGAAATAGTTACAAATGAAAATAAATGCCTTTATAATTGTAAGTGCCAGTGCAGTCAAAAGGGTGTTCCTATTTTATATAACACATCAAAGTCAGTATAATACACTAACAAAGTTAAAGTTATGATAGAGAAAAAATCAATAAATATATAAACTATGATTTGTTAGAAATAAAGGATTATAAAATCTGTATTGGAACATTTGGTTAGCATTTCTGTAGCTAGAGTGCTTACATGACGTTATTCAAACAGTTCACAATTACACAATTTTATGTGTTCGTATACAACTATTAATTTTAGCAATTTATAAATATCCCATAATAATAAACTGTAAACAACACAAAACTATATTGTTCTTTCACAATATAAAAAATTAAAATCTCTGATATCTGTTTTTAAATGATAAAATTTAAGCTGTGTACCTGTAGTCCGGCTGTCTGTCTTGGTTCTGGGCCATAGTTTAGTCATCTAAGTTGTAGGGTACAGTTTGGTTGTCTGCCTAGGTTTTGGGGAACTGGCCAAAGTCTATTCACTTGTCTAGGTTTTAGGGTAAAGTCCAGTCTTCTGCACTCCAAATGCAGTGATGAAGATGTTAATGATGGCTGTGATGAAGACTAATCCAGTGGCCAAGTTGTTCATAATGTTCAGTTTCCTCTGGTTGTCTACATTGTTCAGGTCCTTGCGAGCTGGAAAACACAGAGAAAACAACTGTGGTACCCGAGGTAAGACACATGGTGTATAACATTGATAAAGGTTTTATAGAGAGCTTATAAGGGGATTTGAGATCAGTTAGAGATATCCTTTACATCCTTAAAAGCCGGAACACACAAGGAATTGTATTATACTTAACTATTGTAATATTTAAACAGGTTTTGAAGTGGATCTAAACAGATGCGTATAAACACTTTATAATGAGATTAGTGATTAGATAAGAATTTACACAAAAATAAACACAATGTAAAGTGTTAATCTTTTTCATAATTATCCTGAATAAAATATCCCAGAAATATTCTAATCCCCCTCTCCGGGAACCATCACCTTATCGTGGTGGAGAGGTTTGTGTGTCCCTATGAACCTGAGGGCTGTGTTGTCTGGAGCCTGGTGCTCCTGGTAGGGTCTCCCATGGCAAAGTGGTCTCAGGTGAGGGGCCAGACAAAGAATGTTTCACCAACACCCCAATGAAGAATTGAGGAAGAGGAAGAGAGACCCTGCCCGGAGGAAGCCCGGGGCCCCTGTCTGGAGCCAGGCCTGGATGGAGGGCCCGTCAGCGAGCGCCTGGTGGCCGGGTTTGCCACGGAGCCCGGCCAGGCACAGCCCGAATCAGCAACGTGGCACCTCCCTCTCCATCCCATGGGCCCCCCATGGGGCTAATGTGGCTCGAGAAAAGGACGTTTGGGGTCCCCTGCTGGAGCTGCTGCCCCCGCGACCCGATCACGGATAAGCGGATGAAGATGGATATTCTAATCCCACATTTGTATTCCTAATTATGTAAAATCCACGGATTAAGGCCTAATTCATGTTCAATTAAAGCACATTGGTTTTAAGGTATGAATACCTTACAGACTGTGGCTTTAACATCACTAAACCCATACATTTGAATATTACATTTACATGCGTACCCATGGCAACAAACAAGACTCCAGCCAGCATCTGTAAGAGTAATGAACTCCCGATCAGGGCCAGAACCACGGTGTAGTACCTGCAATGGAGATTTATTCAGTTACTATTACATTTATTTATTAATCGTCATGATGGATGTTCATTTAGGTTATGTCTTCTGGGCCAGGCCAGAGTAGCACAAAACAAATATTAGGGTCTTTCAAAGAAAAGGTTAAAAGAAATTTAACGGATATATACCGGAAGTCGGGGCCCTGCTCCAGCACAGCTTTCAGTTGGGCAGCGTTGGCCAGCACCAGGGCGATGTCCAGCATGCTCTCTGCTGCTGTTTTCTTAGTGGCGTAGTGGTTTAGATTGAGTGGGATTTCAGCATCCTGAATAAAGCCGACAAGACAGGGGAGAGACAAATGTACACAACCCTTACTACTAGACCTGCTGTTGACTATTGTGGACAAAAGTTGCTCATGATTAACATTTAAATAAATAAAAAATGTTAACTTGAAAAGGAATTATAATTTCCATTTGTTTATTAAATCTAACCTTTTGGTCCATCTCAGCTGTCGGGTATAAATTAAATTTCCCGCCGAATGCAAAAGCCTGGCAATTAAGCTATAAGCAAGACTTGTCTGGGTAGTAACAGAAATTAGATGATTTACTTTCGTCCTCTCAACTCTAGATGTCAGCAAAACCTCACACTTTTGATGTTGAGACGTTATCATTTTTCACTAGATGGCAGCAGATATCTGAAAGTTAGATATTTGATTTGGCCCAACTTACTCAAATGTATTAAGTTCCTTATATTGTTTCAGTGTCCAATAACAAAAACACTACATAAAAATGTAATGCTATTGTTTTGAAATCCCCTGATTGTTTCTGATCTGATCTTTGCCGGATTCAGGTGGCTAATGAATCTGTATACAGGTACAAGTGCATCAAAAAAAATAGAATATTGTGGAAAAGTAAATTTTTTGTCTGTAATTTTAAAAGGGACACCTTTATATATTCTAGATTAATTAAACATATAGTGACATATTTCAAGCCTTTTTTGTTTCAATCTTAATGATTATGGCTTACTTAGAAATAAAAAACCGTGTCTCAAAATATTACAGTAAAGAATTTATTACACAGAAATTTGGAAATCGTGTTAACTCCCACCCAGTTCACTCCTGCAATGGCATTAAACATCATTGGCCTATCAGCTACCACCGACCAAATGCGCATCATCCAATCCCTGGCTGTCTTGTCTCTCGTACCGCACACCTGGCCCTCGTTACCATAATCAATATGCCAGTAGCCTCTCTTTGCTATAGCGTCCGTTTTGCCTTTTGCTGTATTTTCGTGCAGTTTGCACCATAGCCGGTTTGTCTTGTAAATGCCTAAGCCTAATAAAGATGCCTTCTGCTATATTAGGCGATATATATACTGTATAAATGCCTATTTAGGCCTCTGCGTTCTGAAGAATGTTAATATAGGTGCTGTTGGCATCACGGCTTAGGTTGTGCCAGAGTGTCTGAGATATGTATGTTCAGCTTTACTCAGTATGACATCATCCTCACTATCCAATCGCCTGTCTGTTTTATGTCCTAATCCGTCTCAGCTGTTTTTTTTCTTTCTATAATCAGTCATGGCATTTAGTTTCTGTGGTTTCACTGTCAGTTATTGTTCAGTTGTAAATGTGTTACTCTGCGTAAGCGTTACATTCAACTAGTATAGACACTAGCTTTTAATTAATTTAATTTGGGCATTACTGTTGCTCCACTCTAAATTACTGCCTGTTGGGCTTCGTTCTGCTGTATGCTAGTAAAAGCAGCTGAACAGCTCCCCCTGTCTCAATCACCAGCATGCTCTACACATCACCACTGGTTACTGTCAGGCTAAAACAGGGCCCTGCTCGGTACTTACTGTAGTTTTTTCTCTGAAGTGTCTAGGTTGTATTTTCTCTCTTTGTTCTACTGTGTCTAGATGTTGGCCCGCCTCAGTAGTTGTCACTGTACAGCTCTGCTGTAATTGACAGTTCTGCTAACCATACTTCCTCCACTTTAGCGAACCATACGTCATACGCCCCTCGTCATCCCACAGAGCTGTCCAAGGAGTTGTGGCGCTGCCAACAAGGCAGGATTAGAGGGAATTTGGAGGGGAGAAAATTGTGGAAATCTTACATAAATTAATTTCATTTTAAAGCTCTTTATTTGCATGGGAAAATGTTGTTTACATTGCCAAAGCAAGTGTAAAATAAGCATAGAAAAAGAACAAAAATAACACAATAATTAAAAAAGAAACAAAAAATAATCATAAAAAAATAAATAAAATAAGATAAAAACAAGTTAAACCTTTGTGAAGAGGTGGAGTAGAGGGGGGAGAAAGATGACACAGCAGCACCATCTAGGGGAAAATTTACACCCAGAGATTGTAGTGATTGAACCTCATCTTTTATTCCTGTCCCGCTTTGAATAATAATCATACGATTACACCTTTTAGACATAGTATTGAACTTAATTTTAAATGTTTAAGGCACATTCAGTGTCAAATTTATATTGATGTGAGAATATAAATAGTTACCCCTGAAATAATGTAAGGCTGGTATAGATTAAGATGGGTATCTTATGTTCCTAATGTTGTTTGTGCTACCCTGGTTGTCATTTCCTCATGGCAACGTGTTACAAATCGTGCTGCTCTGGTTGCACACTGTGGAATTTCACCTGATAAATATGGGAGCTTCTCTATGTTTGATTTTGTGTCAAATTGTTTGTGTGTATGTAGGACCTGAGGAGAATGTATGGCTTTAATGTGGTCATATAATTGGCAGGATGTTAGAAAGTAGGGTTAGGTAGTGTTCTAATCTGCTTTGTTTTTTGGTAGATTCTTTCCAATGTGTGAAGTAGTTTTCTTATTGTATTTTCATAATATATATAATACATTATCTCTCTCCTTCTCTCTATCTTGATATGTAATTCACTGGATTAGTACAGGAGAACATGGCTGACATAGAAAATCTATTTCCTTTCCATTCAAATCACTTGAAAATGTAAAAATAACTTGAAATGGTTGGTTTTTACTTATTATTATTATACTTTTAATAACTTGCATATTTCAGGCATAAATGCCCACATATTAAAACATTTGGGAGTGGTAATAAAGCTATCATGTAAGCATTCAGGATTGTGTACTGGAAAAAATGTAATTAGAACATTTTTTTAATTCAATTTATAATTCACATTGATTTTTGCTTTATAAATCATTGCTTGCTGTGGCAAACTGCCAGATAAAAAGAAATGTGGAAACAGCATTTTTGATGTACATATATCTAACCCTAGTTTTTAAATTTTATTCTAATTGAAAAACCCATTTAAACATAAAACAATAAGCACTAAAGTTCATGAAGTGCTCAACGAGCTCAGAGTTAAGCAAAACAAGGTTTACTCCGATGAGGTTGACAGAAAGGGGGCCGCCTGCGGAGATATCATGACAAGGCTAAGCCAGCTAGATCCTCACCCCTCCCTCCTCAACCCTCTTAAATTGAGAAAATGCTAATATGCCGATATGGCTGGCGCCAGCAGATCGGTGAACATACGGCAGGGGAATGTGTGGTGATGATGGAAAGACTCCCTCCAGCTAGTTTACCGTGTGACTTCCCTCCCTGTTTTGTTTTGGACTTGCCACCATGCTATTCTAATTGCCTGACGCATGCTCTCTGATTCAGTTGAACATCCTCCAACACCTTAACATCCCATCTCAATATCACTGACTTTACAACTAAAAAAAAAAAGTAGAATAAGAATGTGTGGGGGTGTCAGATGGCTTAGCGGTCGCAAGGTTGCTGGTTCAATTCCTGATGAAATGGCATTGTGTCCTTGAGCAAGGCACTTTATCCTATGTTGTGTCAGGGGGATGTCCCTGTATTCACCGTAAATTGCTCTGCTTGATGACAAAAATGTAAATGTAATCGTGGAGGAAGTGTTTGACTGCCCGAATCATCCTCCAAATCCTTCCTTTGAAACTGAGGGCTCAGCTGTTTGGCTAAATCCTTTAAGTTCTTCGGGACTTTCTTCCTGATCCTTAGGTGGGAGAACATCAAAGACATCAGCAAGAAGACACAACGTGGATTAATATGAACCTTTATTTATTCAGGGAAAACATGCTGAGACCTGTCTTTTACAGTTGTGCCCTGTGAACAATATAAATACAGCAGCTGTAACGTCTGAGGTGCTGGAAGCAAAAGAGAGGCAGTTTCAAACATGAAAATGAAATATTTAATTTACAAAAAGAACAAAAAAGAAAATGACTATGATGAGTCTAACGTACTTGAGATTAAACATATACAGCTGCCCTCACACACATTACAGAGAACGCTAACACAAGAACAATGAGCGACGCTGAACCAAACACAAACAGGGACTAAATACTAACATTAATAAATGAATGGATAGTCTGTCACAGAAAACAATCTATTGTTAAATGGAATGTCACGTTATGTTTGGGTGAAACAAAAAAGCAGACTATGAACATGGAACGGGCTCAGATGGACTGGAAGATCAAGCCTGTCATGGCCAGCAGGGGGGAACTGTGACAGCAGCCATAAAACAAACTTCTGACTCCCTGTATCTCACTCAATCCATTAGTGTAAGGCGTGGAATTCAATGGATGTAAGGCTTTTAGCAACTGTAAAAAAAAACTTGCGGGATCTTCGAGGGTGCTCACATGCTTCCTCCAAGCATTTGTCGCCAAGCCGTCCGATACTTATCACACATGATAACATGGAAGCCCTTATTCAAAACATGGAGAAAAGATTACAAATTCGCTAACAATACTTCCACGATTTATCTCAGAGGTGCCTGGTTTCTTAGGAATAGAGTCGTTGCTAAAAGAGCTGTAGGCCAGATTTTAAGTCACGCAGCAGCTGACACGTGCACTAGAGTATCAGAAAGCTGAACCAACCAAGGACTTCTTAAATTGCAATCCAGCCTCTTTCAGTCTGTCAGATGTTGGCACAGATGGCTCAGTGGGTGGGGGGTCAGACTTGTAGTCAGAAGGTTGCCAGTTTGATTCCCGACTGAGCCAAATGTTGTTGTGTCCTTGGGCAAGACACTTTACCCTAATTGCTCCCAGGTCGTTGCTGTAAATAAGAAACTGTTCTTAGTCTTACCTGTAAGTGGCTGTGCACCATTTTCAGACAAGTGAGGACACTGGAAAGGCAGCAGATGAGAAAGAAGGCAGAGAAAGGGAGAAGAAGCAAGGAAGAAAATGTGGCAGTAGCAGAGAAGGCAGTCAGGAAAGATGTTGCGAGATATTTGGCAGATGGTGATCAGAATATGGGATTGAAGTTATATTGATGAGTTTGTCCGTGAAACTGAACCCAAGCCCACAGCAAAGGTACAAACAAACTATAATGAGATTCCAAACACTGCCTTTGCTAGTGTAGGGTATGGCATAGGGCCGAGGCCAACTGCAAATATAGCAACCGCTGCCCTGATTGATGCAGAAATCATCACAGAAGACAACACAAGCAAAGTGATTGACAAGAACAAGATCAGAAAAGCACAAAGAAGTTGATGAGAGAGCTGGGTGAAGAGAAATGTAGGGAGGAGGGGGACCTCCTGCATCCTCTTTGTTCGGAGGACTGGCCAGACTAATCTGATGATGGAAGCTGAGATCAGTGACCAGTCTTTTCCTGAAAAGATTAAGGCAGAACACTATAGTGTTGCTAGTGAGCCTGGCAGTTACTATCTGTTTCACTTTACCACAGAAAAAAAACTAAACAGGAGCCACATTCTGAGTAGATTGCTAAGCTCCTGTTTGCCTGGCTAAAAGAGAGGGATGTTGATAAGACCTTGTGGGCCATTGGAGAAGACTCAACACTGGTACGAATGCTGGAGTGCATCATGAGAGAGGAATTGATTAGAGGGTTAGGATTGAGGGGGTGGAGAGAATCCAGAACCAGAAGGACACCTGACATTAAGTTGTGATGATACCAGCATTGGTGACTTGATCAACTGGTCAGGTGTGTCAGAGCCACCTCTCACCTACCCCCTAAGCCTCTCAGAGGTGAAAATTATATCAACACCCCCATGGAGGTGCTCAACTGGCCTTGCCACATGCAAAGTATTGAGAGGGTTGTTAAAATGGTGACTGAGGCTTCTGCTAAGTACTTAGCACAAGAAAAGAGAGATGGAGGGATTAGGGCTCAGGAGACCAGCAGGGGGCTGATGTCCAAGAACGAATCAAAGGACTTGTGCAACCCAACAATGTTCAGAAAGTCAGGAAATTGTTCCATGTAATTTTATCCAGTCATATTCATGCAGTTCACTAGTTAACTACGCTAGCCCATTTGTCCTGCTTCTAACATATCAACATTAATGACAAAATGAAAAAGCAGGAAACATGAGCAAACAAAAGGATTTGAATGACTTTTCACAAGGGCCAAATTGTGATTTCTAGACGACTGGATCAGAGTATCTCCAAAACTGCAGTTCTTGTGGGGTGTTCCCGGTCTGCAGTGGTCAGTACCTATCAAACGTGGTCCAAGGAAGGTAAAGCAGTGAACTGGCGACTGGTCATGGGCGGCCACGACTCAATGATGCACGTGGGGAGCGAAGGCTGGCCCGTGTGGTCCGATCCAAGAGACGAGCTACTGTAGTTCAAATATCTGAAAAAGTGGTTCTGATAGAAAGGTGTCAGAATACAGTGCATTGCAGTTTGTTGTGTATGGGGCTGCTGTTTTGACAGCAAAAGGGGACCTACAAAATATTAAGCAGGTGGTAAAAATGTTATGGTTGATTGGTGTTTATCACCTGTATGTCATCTCTATTCTACCGTCAGGGCCGGCCCCAGGCATAATCAAACTAAGTGGCTGCTTGGGGCCCCCCCCACCAGGGGGCCCCCAATCAAGTGCACAGGTGACTCCGCATGGTAGGAGGGGGCCCCCAAATCAAATTCTGCTTAGGGCCCCCAAAAGGCTAGGGCCGGCACTGTCTACCGTCAACAACATTTACCATCAACAAGCTACAACTCCATCCATTTATTCATTATTGTGTCTATATTAGTTCCTGGTTTGTGTCTGGTAGTGTGTGGTTCATTGTTATACAGTACGTAAGAGTTTGTATGTAGGTGCTATTCAAATGTTTAGCCTTTTTGATTAAAGCTACATTCAATTTGGTTCAGTACCTTTGCATTTGTCTCCGTTCTCTTCCTGCAACCTGCAAGCATTGATACAAAATCGAAGTTCATATATTTTTGCCTGTAACATGTTTTATTTTAGAATATCGGTTGCCATGGTTTATTCTGACTCCTAATCAGACTCCATTTAAACTATAAAATTACCATACCAATGTTCCTTCCATGATGTCTTGGAAATATATCACAATCTTTCCCAATTAGAGAGCTGCAGTCTTTCTCTCAAGCGGTTAGCAGTGGATAAGTATTCTCTACCAAGGCAAAGACAAACAAGTTTTTATGCAAATGTAAGAGTTGTAAGAGTGCTTCTATAATAACAACATGACATTGTATATTACCTATATACTATTTTGTATATACATTTTGTAATGTTCAAGTGTCCTTATTAATTGATTAATTACAACATTTTAATATTTAAATAAAAACTATTTATATAAATTAGTTTGTCCTCCAACAATGGGGGTTGAGAATGTTTTTTGCTGTTGCAATGTACTAATGTTCCAGTGTACTAATGTTCCAATGTACTACTGTTCCAATGTCCTAATGTTCCAATGTA
>JACXGM010019130.1:0-18577 GCA_016801145.1 Umbra pygmaea | reverse complement strand
ACTGACCATGGTATTACTGTGCTCAATTGGCCTGCCAACTCTCCTGACCTGAACCCCATAGAGAATCTGTGGGATATTGTGAAGAGGAAGTTGAGAGACGCAAGACCCAACACTCTGGATGAGCTTAAGGCCGCTATCGAAGCATCCTGGGCCTCCATCACACCTCAGCAGTGCCACAGGCTGATTGCCTCTATGCCACCTCGCATTGAAGCAGTCATTTCTGCAAAAGGATTCCCGACCAAGTATTGAGTGCATAACTGAACATAATTATTTGAAGGTTGACTTTTTCTTTTTTTTGTATTGCAAACACTTCTTTTATTGGTGAGATGAAATATGCTAATTCTTTGAGATGGGTTTTCATGAGCTGTATGCCAAAATCATCAGTATTAAAACAATAAATGACCAAAAATATTTCAGTTGGTGTACAATGAATCTAAAATATATGAAAGTTTAATTTTATCATTACATTATGGAAAATAATGAACTTTATCACAATATGCTAATTTCTTGAGAAGGACCTGTATATACATATTGTGCTCCAATTGTGAAACAACCACACCATCTTTTTCCAGAGCAGCGTGTACCTCTCCCGAGGTTACCTGTGGGCATGGATGCACTGGGATAAATTCGGCCTGGGACTTTGCGGCGAAGCGGGCGACGGGGGGGGTTGGTGGCATGGCACTGTCCGTTGGCACACGCATCTGTCACTCACCCTCTCGGTTTCTTCATAGCTCATCTAAATATAGGGATCACCAAGGAACTCTCTATTTTGCTTTGGGTGCTGCAGCCAGGACTGTAACTGGCTGTTCAAAATATGACGGCCCGGAATGGACCGGCCATTTGGGAAAACTCCTGAATGTCCCGATGGCCATTCTGTCCCTGCCTGTGGGTTTTCATTGTATCCCGAAAAATTTTTCTAGCAGTTTTGGCTGACATCTTTCTTGGTCTACCTGACTTTGGCTTGGTATCAAGGGATCGCAGAATCTTCCACTTCTTAATAAGTGATTGAACAGTACTGACCTGCATTTGCAGGCTTTGGATATCTTTTTATATCCTTTCCCAAATATGCAGTTCCAGTACCTTATTATGCGGGTCTTTTCCCTGTTCTTTTCTGCACCCCATGGCTAAGCATCTTGCCTGCTCAGTGCATCCATGTGACTGCTAACAAACTCATTGACTATTCATACACAGACACTATTTGCAATTTGAAATACGACAGGTGTGGGAAATAACCTTTATTCTCCATTTTAACCTGTGTGTCACCATGTGTGACTGTAACAAGGTTAAACATTAAAGTGTATGTAAACTTTTGATCAGGGCCATTTAGGTGATTTCTGTTATCAGTATGATTTAAAAAGGAGCCAAACAACTGTGTGATAATATATGATCACTATTGTTACATGACAGTCAGATTTTTTGCATGTACATTCATATTGTCAAAATCACTGTCGAAATTTCAAAATTATGAAAATCTAAACTTTTACATGTCAATAAATAGTAACTGTATGTTCCCTTCGTCATGAGAAGACAGAGCATTTGGAGAGTATAGTTCAGTGGCGGCTGCTGTTCTTTCAAAGAGGGAAAGCAAATGTTCGACCTACATCATAAAAATATTTCATTTATACTTAAATTCTGCCCTAAACACAAAAGCCCGGAGTCCAGGCAAGCCCACTCCTCCATGCACCCCCAGAGACATTGAGCATCTGTGGGCGGGACATAATAACAGCATTTATCCAATGACTGTCTAGTTTTGAAGCACTGAAAAAACCTGTTCAAAGCAGCCCCATTAAAGTCCATGGACGCCAGGCTTCAACAGGGAAATGCACTGTGACTCTGTCATGGAAAGTATGAGAAGGAAGCCAACCTACCTTTGCAGTCTTAAAGAAATCACACCAGGGATAGTTGTAGAGGAATGTTGTACATTCATGAATTGATCTTGGCTTTGACAAAAAATAAATAATTTGTCCAACTAGTCAAAATCTAGAAAAAAGTAAAACCTATTTCGATAAATATATGCAATGTTGTGTGCAGCGACAAACTGGCCAGTCTGTATACCTTGTGGGCCGTCGTCGTGGGTCGTTTGGGCTGGCCGGCCAATCAGAGCATATGATTGTCACGACTATTTGGCCCTTTTAACTGTAAACAGTGGCCCGTATCATTTACCTCGGCAGGGCCGCCGGCGGATGGAAATGCCAGGGCTGTTTTTCGTCCCGAGTCAGTCACTGTTTGTGTGTATCATATTTACAACTTTGTTTTCCACTCCCTACACCCTCAATATTAGATCATTATTTCAATGCATTTTCTGAAAAGAAAGCTGGTCATTGCTATAATATCCACCTACAAAATATACACTATGTTCAAAATTAAAGGGTCCATTCATTGTCAAACAGTGTTAGACACATGGCTGTTCATTTCTACTTCACCAAACATATTGGACTTAGTCAAGGCAATTTAAAATTTACCCAAATCTGGACCCTTTATGTGATCATTGCAGAGAGACCCCTGCAGATGTTATGTAACACACATTGTGATCCTGTCCAAGATTTATGATGTTTTGATCAAGAGTCTTTGAAATTATGTCTGTGATGCTTGGAGTCAAGGTAGCTATCTGCCCTCTGGTGGTCCTTCTTGGTCTACCACCTAAGGGCTTACTGTTGACTAAGTCAATACAAGATGCTACCGTATTGCTCTTTAATGAAATAATATATATACAGTGCACAATCAATGGTTGCCATATGTTACTCACTTTAAAAAAATATATGATATATACTTTAGAAGGAAACATCATGTGTCAACTCGGGGGCCAATTCATTGAGTATTGCTTCTCAACCTTTTTGGGCCAGTGCCCCCCTATCCATTATCTATGTCACTTACCACCCTCCATCAAATAAGATGTAGGCCATTTGCCCTGAATATTAATCATTATGATTATTGTTATGATTACTATTGATATTATTATTATTATTATTATTGTTATCAACAAAAATTGTCAAATAAGCACATCATTGAATGACAAATAACATATTTATTAGTTTACCATGGAAAGAAACAGCAGCCAATCAGAAACAGCTTGCAATTGAACATTCACATCTTAATTAAACAACAGCCAATCAGAAATGCCAAACAATAACCATTCTTATAAATTTAGGGGTTGACATTAAATTCCTTGGCATCTTGTCCAAAGCAAACTTTTCAAGAAATCTGATCAACATTCAATCAGTCTGTATTTCATGGAAACAATCAATACATATCTCCCACTGTGTCATATAGAAACCAGGGATTTTAAACTATAACAGTACATTTTAATTTGAACTCAGGGAAGTATTTTTGTGAGGGCACCAAGGCCATCGTCCAGGGAATTAAGACCATCTAAAGAAAATTGCCAGCTAAATTGCTCTTAAAACCACTAACTCAATTCAATGTGAAGTCGATAACATTTAGAACGTGGCCTAAACTAACATTTCGGCCATAATCTGGCAGTTAGATATTTTTTTATCTACAAGTCACTGACATTACTTAACCAATATGTTTGACGAAAGTTTTTCAAATAATTTGTGTATGCCGAATTAGAAATAACATTGTACACTTCTGCATTTTTGTTACAGAGACATAAGATTTGACACGTTTTACTCACAGGGTGAGCATTCGGTTTGGCAAAGTGACGCAAATGAGGAAGTGCCTTAAACCTGCATTCTATCTGAATTCCAGCTGGGGGCGATACTTCTGGTTGCAAAAGAGCTTGGTTTCTGTAATAGTCTATGAGAATGAGAGACACTTCTCACTTGATTATTACCTCAGTAAACATTTTCATAATGAGTATATGGTCTCAATCGCTAGATTTAAGCCTTCTGCAATATATAACGATGTTCATTTTTTGAATTATGGTCTTATTGATTTTAAAATTGCCGATAAAGCAAAGGGGCGTTTAGGGCGTGGTTATGGCATTCGGTTGTACGACAAGACACTCAAAGGAGTTGGCCGTTCAGTTTATCCGGTAAGTAACGTTACATTTTGTTTAACGTTTTGTTTTAATACTGTTTTTCGTTAGCATCCAAATTAATATTAGTTAGCTAGTTAGATTACTCCTCCCTCTCGTCTAAAATCGTCACATCCACAACCAAGATGTCTGTGCCCGTAACGGCAAATTTGATGACCCAAATCCGACCTTCACAAACCAATGGGTGACATCACACATGTAACATCCAGGGATATATACAATCTATGGTTTTACCTACTGCTTTTATGGTTACCATGGTAACATAATCACTTTATTGGGTAGAATATCTGTCACTTGCTGGCTTGAATCTGACTATTCATTTGAAGCAGTTCAAAATCTTAATAACATTCATGCATGTAAATAGAATAGTCAGAAATTAAGCAACATGTCGATACGTCTCACTATAAATAAATGTTCTCTGGTGCAACACTTCTACTGGTAAATGTAATATTTATTCTCTATTTCTGATACATTCAATTTTGGCCACCATCGTCGCACACATTTGAATAAAATATGCAATTGATTTGTCCACCTTTGAAACATTAGAAACACTTTGAATATCACTATGGTAGATTATGTTTATGCAATAAATCAAAATCTTTATATGTGCATACTTTAGACTAAATTTTTTAATGAAGTATTAACAGTGAATTGGGCACTTGCATGGTGTAAACAGAGCTTTCTGTCAGTGTAACCACCAGAAGAATGCACAACAGATAATGTTAGCCAGCCATCTCATACTTAGTCTGAAAAAGGAATACCATGTTTGAGAACATAAAATAAAATCGGCACACGTCACAAACACACAATGATTTAATTGCAAAAATAATACATCACAAGCCTCCCATTGCAGATAAATTATTTTAGCTCAATCTTGGCACTTGCTTAATCTCAATCCCTGCAATTGTTCCAACGGAAACCAAAATGGCATTTATCAAGGAGTAAAAGCATTTTATGGTGTATCCCTCAGAGATATGAACACTTTTAACAGAAATAAATCCTTCCACAGGTAATACCAAGAAAGAGAGCATCCATTTTCCAGAGTTTACAGAGTAAACACCATCTGTCGAAATTATATAGAGTTCCGTTCCCGTGAAGGCAGCAGCGAGCTGCACCTAAGAAGCTGACAGAAACACTGAAGAGGAGTTAGGATCCATACACCGTCTCGTCCAGTCACACACTGCAAAAACGGACACTACAAAATAATTAAGAAAAAATATGAATACAAGGTATTTCTTGCTTGTAATAATAAAAGTCAAATAATCTGCCAATGGAACAAAACAAATTACACAGATTTTCAAATCATATTTACTAAAACCAAGTAATATTATCTAATACATATAGCTTGTTAAGTAAATATATCTTATTTTAATGATGGTTATAGTTTTGACCTGAATACAAGATAAATGTTTTTATGTTTTTTGCAGTGCAGTGGCATAAATTGGAAGGTTTTAATGTTGCAGATAACAGTTTTTTGCAAGTAGTTAAACTCGTATTGTTGTGAATCTACAGTGTAAATTCGCCTTAAAACAAATGCCCCACCAAGGGCTCCTCAACGTAGTTTTTTCATACCAGTATGGTCCGTAGTTGCTGGAATCAGAAGTCTGAAGATATGAAACATGAACACTTTGAATGAATTATTTAAAAAAATTCTGAATATAACCCTTAAAAAGCTATTTTTGTTGGTCGATCATGAATGCTATGGGTCTGTTTTGCTTCCACTGGTCCTGGGGCCATTGTCAAGGTCAATGGCATCTTGAAGTTTACAAAGTACCAGGTCACCAAGTAAATTATATTCAGTTTAAGTTAATACTTCGTAGCGCCACCTTTTGCTGCGATTACAGCTGTAAGTCGATTGGGGTATGTCTCTATCAGTTTTGCACATCGAGAGACTGAAATGTTTGCCCATTCCTCCTTGCAAAACAGCTCAAGCTCAGTGAGGTTGGATGGACAGCATTTGTGAACAGCAGTTTTCAGTTCTTTCCACAGATTCTCAATTGTATTCAGGTCTGGACTTTAACTTGGCCATTCTAACACCTGGATATGTTTATTTTTGAACCATTCCATTGTAGATTTTGCTTTATGTTTTGGATCATTGTCTTGTTGGAAGACAAATCTCCGTCCCAGTCTCAGGTCTTTTGCAGACTCTATCAGGATTCTTCCAGAATGGTCCTGTATTTGGCTCCATCCATCTTCCCATCAATTTTAGCCATCTTCCCTGTCCCTGCTGAAGAAAAGCAGGCCCAAACCATGATGCTGCCACCACCATGTTTGACAGTGGGGATGGTGTGTTCAGGGAGATGAGCTGTGTTGCTTTTACGCCAAACATAACGTTTTGCATTGTTGCCAAAAAGTTCGATTTTGGTTTCATCTGACCAGAGCACCTTCTTCCACATGTTTGGTGTGTCTCCCAGGTGGCTTATGGCAAACTTTAAACAACACTGTTTATGGATATCTTTCACAAATGGCTTTCTTCTTGCCACTCTTCCATAAAGGCCAGATCTGTGCAGTATACGACTGATTATTGTCCTATGGACAGACTCGCCCACCTCAGCTGGTGATCTCTGCAGTTCATTCAGAGTGATCATGGGCCTCTTGGCTGCATCTCTGATCAGTCTTCTCCTTGTATGAGCTGAAAGTTTAGAGGGACGGCCGGGTCTTGGTAGATTTGCAGTGGTCTGATACTCCTTCCATTTCAATATTATCGCTTGCACAGTGCTCCTTGGGATGTTTAAAGCTTGGGAAATCTTTCTGTATCGAAATCCGGCTTTAAACTTCTCCACAACAGTATCTCGGACCTTCTTGGTGTGTTCCTTGTTCTTCATGATGCTCTCTGTGCTTTCAACGTACCTCTGAGACTATCACAGAGCAGGTGCATTTATACAGAGTCTTGACTACACACAGGTGGATTCTATTTATCATCATTAGTCATTTAGGTCAACATTGGCTCATTCAGAGATCCTCACTGAACTTCTGGAGAGAGTTTGCTGCGCTGAAAGTAAAGGGGCTGAATAATTTTGCTCACCCAATTTGTCAGTTTTTTATTTGTTAAAAAAGTTTGAAATATCCAATAAATTTTGTTCCACTTCATGATTGTGTCCAAATTGTTGTTGCTTCTTCACAAAAAAATACAGTTTTACATCTTTATGTTTGAAGCCTGAAATGTGGCAAAAGGTCGAAATGTTCAAGGGGGCCGAATACTTTTGCAAGTCACTGTATATTTTCACTTCTCTATTCATCTTAATTCTGATATGTTTTATGAAATCATAAAATACAAATTGTGGTCATTACATATTACCTTCCCTTTGTAAGGATAGTTGATCAATGAGAATGTGTAATTATATACAATTCATCAAAAATATATTACTTTAAAAGATTAATATAACATGTTAAATGTTACTGACCGAGTAGTACCTTATACCAACTGTACATCTCAAAAGATCTCCCAAATTACGTTCCCAGGAAACTAATTTGAAAACATGAATTACATTATATGCCAACATGTTTGGCATCTTTTTACATTTTTTCTGCACATTTTGCTATTAGCCTACATTTGCCCTTTTATTACATTGCACCTTCACATTTCGTTTTGCGGATTCATGCGACAACATTCCACATATTCCATAGAGTTCAAAATTATATTGCAACATTCAGAGTTAAGGTTAGGGTTAAGGTTAGGCATGAGAATACTAACAGGTAAGGTTATGCATGAGGTTACTAACGGTTAAGGTTAGACATGACGTTACTGAGGTTAAGGTTAGGATTAAGGTTAGGGTTAACAGGGGCGCCGTATATTGGGGGAAATTTAGGACAATTCCAAGGGCCCATGTCAGTCAAAAAATAGATTGGGCACAGAGGGGGCCCAATTGGATTCTTTTGTCATGGGGCGCAAAATTCCTGGCCGCGCCCCTGAGGGATAACATTGCAAACAATCTCACAATTGTCTGTCTGCATCACGCTGCAATGGACAACAAAACACGCACAAAGGGTCCATCAGGATTTGAACTCGCGAACACCGGCATGAAAGTCACAAATGTATACGCCTGTCCGCCATCCCCGGACTCCGCCCTCGCAAAATCTACGCTACTTACATGCTACGTCATGATCTTCATACACTCATCTAAAGGATTATTAGGAACACCCAGTGAATTTCTCATGAATGCAATTATCTACTCAGCCAATCACATGGCAGTTGCTTCAATGCATTTAGGGGTGTGGTCCTGGTCAAGACAACCTCCTGAACTCCAAACTGAATGTCAGAATGGGAAAGAAAGGTGATTTAAGCAATTTTGAGCGTGGCATGGTTGTTGGTGCCAGACGGGCCGGTCTGAGTATTTCACAATCTGCTCAGTTACTGGGATTTTCACGCACAACCATTTCTAGGGTTTACAAAGAATGGTGTGAAAAAGGAAAAACATCCAGTATGTGGCAGTCCTGTGGGCAAAATTGATGCTAGAGGTCAGAGGAGAATGGGCCGACTGCTTCAAGCTGATAGAAGGGCAACTTTGACTGAAATAACCACTTGTTACAACCGAGGTATGCAGCAAAGCATTTGTGAAGCCACAACACGCAAAACCTTGAGGCGGATGGGCTACAACAGCAGAAGACCCCACCGGGTACCACTCATCTCCACTACAATCAGGAAAAAGAGGTTACAATTTGCAAGAGCTCACCAAAATTGGACAGTTGAAGACAGGAAAAATGTTGCCTGGTCTGATGAGTCTCGATTTCTGTTAAGACATTCAGATGGTAGAGTCAGAATTTGGCATACAGAATGAGAACATGGATCCATCATGCCTTGTTACCACTGTGCAGGCTGCTGGTGGTGGTGTAAAGTGTTGAAAGAATTTAATTTGTTCGTTCATTATGATTTTTGTTGGAACACCAATAAAAAAGACTGAGTAAGTAAAAGTAGTGCTATTGTTTAAATCTTTATTAAATGCAGGAATACTAATAAATAACAACCGCAACAAAACTAGCCTATCCACTGTCTATGGCTTTAGTACTGAACCGTGGCATGTTATGGCACCACCCCATAAGCTTTTTTCCCTTGTTATAACATTGGTTGAGTGGCTTAGTGCAGGCACTAATAAAACCCAGCGTGTATATGCCGTCAAGAGCATGCCAAAGGTGTAGGTGGCAGTGTAACGAAAAGGCTGAAGCCCAAGTTAGCCAAGATTCCCAAAAATAGCCAAATGAAAATGTAAACAGGTCGCACTTCTGGCGCAGGTGCATGTTCTGGCGCATACTGTGACGTTGGCTGCCTAAACCTCAGTTTTCCTCAGTTAACATGCAAACAGAGCTTTCCAAAATCTCCACTTTGGCCAGAGTTTTTAGAAAGAATAATTTTCAAGGGTGAATTCTCTTAACCAAACCATGTCCACACTATCAACGTTGCACCCTTTTTAACAACACATTTTTCGCTTGCTGCTGCACGGATAATTCTACCTGCACCCTCCAATGTTTTTTTCACTGTTTATCTAACTTCTAGGGGGATATTCCAGAAAGCAAGTTATGTGACATAACCAGGTAAGTTTAAGGGTAAGTAAGCAAATAACCTCAGCTTTCGGTTCCAAAAACGGAGGTAACTTTCAGGGTATGTAAGTTTCCATAGCAACTAACTCTCTGAACATAACCTGCTCCGGAGCAGGTTATGTTCAGGTTATGTTCCCATGTTAGTTTGTTTTGGAGAGGTGACGGAGCATGGCGTGGCCTTTTGAAGATGACATAAGTGGATGGCGAAGCACATAATACAAAATTTTATCCGGAGGTGGAGGGTGATAAGACATCGATGTGCTTTCGTATCCAAATGAACATTTGCGGGAGCATTACTCTTTTACACAAGATTCGTTAATTTAGTTAACAACATTTTTGAAACCACACATATCAAACGTGACACATCGCGGATCAACGTTTAACACAGAGCAATTTTGTGCATAATTGCCCTTTGTTTTTTGCGACGGGTAGTTTTTTCTATTACATAGGCGATGCAGAGCATGTGAAATGCAACTGTGTTTAGGGCTGTTCGTACAGTAGCCTATGTCTTGCACTCAAACGGTTCCTACTTTTGTGGAGTTCCCTGGCCATACACCAGTGACAGTTATTAAAGAGGAATTCCACAGAGTGGCAGGTTTGTCCTTTCTATGATATTTATTGACAGACAATTGTAGTTACATGTCACTATGTAATCTATCCATATACCGTGTAACGCCACAATTATTCAAAAATGTTTGTCATTGTATAACTTTAAATTTCAGGGTTCTCAAATGTGATTGGGTGCATTGATGTAATCCACATTTTCATTAAAGCTCCTTCAGTCAATGAAGGAGACTGCTTGTGTTGTTCTTCACAACATTGCCCCCATGAGAGGGGAGAGGCCCCCACTTCTCTTGATGAAGATGGCCAAGAGGAACCCCAAGTAAACTCAGTAGACCGAAGAGATGTCAGGATGGTACCAGACATGATTTGTCAAATTCACTTTAATTAAAATCAGTTAACGGTCAAGTTTTGATCATTGTTCATTTATTTCACAATTTCCTGTAATAAAAGACATTTGTATGTATTGCTTTATACACCATTCAACCACAATGTCACATTAATGTTCAAATACTGTTTCCCACCTTAAGCTGGTGCTCTAGCAATTGAATTTCAAGTATGGCCTTTTGTATGTTGACCCTTTTCTACTAAAATTGAAGCATGCATAATGCATAAGTGAAACAATGACTGTAAAATACATTCCAATGCCTTTTGAAATGGTGAAAGTTGATAATTTTATTAATTAGAAACATTGATAAAAAGTGAAAACATCAATAAATCACAAGTTTTAATACGGTACACCTACAGTTACTAAGCCACTTGTGTTGGTAGCTTTGTCTGATGAACTGCCCCGTGGACCTTTATTAAGGAACAGTGCCATCTCAGCCGGGGTGAGGGAAAGTGGAGGTGGACCCCCGTTTGTTTTACGGGCCTCAGCCTGCTTTCTATTGGCTACATAGAAAATGTAATTAAATTAAATACTAAATTACATGGCTTCATTAACTATTTAGCAAGTTAAGAAAATATTACCCTGTTGGAAAATGTTTTATGTTTCATTTCGACTTGGCTCACAGTTCTTTTTATCAGGGATTACACCTGATAAAACGAGAAGCCAATAGTCTATATCACTAGCCAAATGTACATTACTACAGTAATATTAAGACATTTTTGGAAGGCAAAAAGTGAACGTGTGTCTATTTTAAAAACATGCCCAAAAGATGTTTGCATTACAGTGAAAGGGAAAAATATCCCATTTATAATTTCATAAACTCACATTTACTCTGTCCATTATTTTTTGCCAATCCAACTCTCTTTCTTTTGCTGATGCAACAGTATTGCATTTTTAGTAATAATGGTCTTATATTCTTCATAAGCAAGCAGTTAAACCTCCAACTCAGTTTCAATGAAATACGTAACTCGCTTTTTTCTTCCTGGATTTCCATGGGAACACCAGAAATTGAATGTCATTCCATTGAATGTCTTTACATACTCGCCGTTTGCGCGCAGTAACTCTGGGTTACCAATAGGAGGTAGATTGAACTAACTCCTACCGGGTGTTTTGGAACCGACATACCCAGAGTAAGCAAGTTTTGGGTTAATCAACCGAGAGTTCAGGGTATATGTGACGGTAAATTAACCTTGCTTTCTGGAATACCCCCCAGGTGTTTGTTTCTCAGGTGTGTTTGTGTGCGTCACGCGGTGGGCATTAAGTTTTTAGGGGCGCGGTTTATTCCAAAATAAGATTATTTTCAGTTGTTGCAGCTGGCGGAATGACATATGAAAAATTACCGGTAACGAAAATAGCAAACCGCTACATACATAAGGCCCGGGTATATAGTTTTTTCCGGTATACCTCCCAGCCCTACCACGTACCCATCCTCTGATGGCAACATGTCACAAAGCTCAAATAATTTCAAATTGGTTTCTTGAACGAGACAATGAGTTCACTGTACTAAAATGGCCCCCACAGTCACCAGATCTCAACCCAATAGAGCATCTTTGGGATGCGGTGGAACGGGAGCTTTGTGCCCTGGATGTGCATCATTAAAATCTCCATCAACTGCAAGATGCTATCCTATCAATATGGGCAAACATTTCTAAAGAATGCTTTCAGCACTTTGTTGAATCAATGCCACATAGATTTAAGGCAGTTCTGAAGGCAAAAGGGGGTCAAACACAGTATAAGTATGGTGTTCCTAATAATCCTTTAGGTGAGTGTATGTTCATATTTAATGTTATTTGGTTGTTTAATTTAGTTCCCTGCGAACATAATTGACCCATATTTAATATTTCACATATTTTGGTTTTGCTAAATTTCATGCAATTTTGGGCTCCCTTATACAGTTTATGCACTTTATTCACAGTGTCTTTAAGACCCTCAATTGGACAAGGAATATATATTCTTACATCAGGGAAAGTATGTTGTATTTCTAAGTCATTCTTAAGTCATCACTGTTGATGCCCAGTCTTGGACAGAGTGCAAGCCCTCCAGTGAAGGTTTTAGGCCATATTACATTTATTTTCCAGAACTCATTTAAGCAGATTTCAGCCTAGCTTGGACATGGCTTTAGTGGCCATCTGTCTCCTCGCAGTCGCCCTGAGGATGGCTCTTTCCATAATGACTCAGAGTGCTGTGCCACCTTCACTGCAGTGATCTGGCAGCCGACAACCCTGCCCCGCTCCTTACTAAGGCCTAGATCGGCCTGTTTCTCCATGCACTCAAGTAGAAACAATACGCTCCGGGCTGACCCCTACGCACACATACATCACCAACAGCTTGCTTTCTCTCGTTTATGTGTAGCTCCCTTTCTTTTGGTCTCTCTCCCTGTCTTTGTCTTTCCCTTGCCCTCCCTCTTTTAAGAACAACAAATAAACACCAAACACACACTCATTTCCCAGGCACATCAGCCTGGATTGATGTGGGGAAGGAAAATGACAAACAGCTCAATCATGTTTCTGCTTTTTCCCAAGAGAAAGACGGCGGTGCTTGTAGTGACCTTCGTGTAACCAGCAAAATGTGCCAATTCTTAGACCCCTCCCTAGCCAGAGCTGTGTGAAAGGGCAAATCTCAAGATTCAAGGCTCCACTGTCAACTTGTTTTGATGGAGGATGGGCTGGAGAAATCAGAGCAATGGGCCCCTTAGTGCCTTTAATAAGGCAACTGTCCTGGCTCTGGAAATCCCTTTTTTTTCACCTTGTTATGAAATCTTAAACTACTCCTTTCTTGTGGGGAAGATTCAACAGCCATGGGTGTCACAACACTTAGACATGAATGGAAATAATGGCTTTTTCAAAGTTAGTTCTGTGCTGTAAATATCTACCTGATTTATACATGATGACCGATTCAAAACAATGGGTGATACCTTGGAACACTACATCACAGGACTGTGTTTCGTTTGTAATCAAGTAATTTATAGGAACGTGTGGAGGAAAGATTGTTGACATATTTCTAAATATTTTTTCTCTCAAAGCATTGACAAAAAATTTATGAAAAGTTGAAATATTTGTGGTATACAGTTTTGGCCTAACCCAATGATATGCACAGTATGCTCTACAAAGAAAACCTTGGTGTATTAAGACGCTATATCACTTGCTTTGCAAAATAGAGTATCATCTTTACATTAGACATGGAATAAAATATTATAATACCAGAAGTAGGGCACTTTGATAGTTAATCCATTATATCATCATTGGGATTAAATACTATAGAATAAAGATTTTGCTACATTGTAAAAATTGTCAGAAAAGCCTTTCTGCAACCACTTCCAGAAGTAATTAAGGCACTATTGTGTAGGAGAAACATAAAAGAAAAATGTATTGTTTACAGTTTATGAATAGCAAGAATTTAAGAAGCAACAATGTGCATTTTACACATATTTTGTGAGACATGTTTTTTTTCCTTCATTGAATGCAGGTCTCATTTCAAGTAATCACAATATCGAGCCCTTGATGTCTCATAAAAGACGATAAGATATTTGTCACATTTAAACAAACATTAAACAAAGAATTAGTCAATGTGGTGTCTGAAAATGTGAAAAATAGATATACATCTAGTGTACACATTTACTCAAATTATTCATAATGAATTATTTGCACTGATATACATCAACCTCAAGGGAACCCATTCAATCAACAAGTATACACACGTAATTTGCGATGCTAATAGTAAAATCACCCATGTCTTTACTCAGAATTACTCAGGCTCAAGCCACGTCTCATTTATGGCAACTTTGCCATGAGGAATCCCACCTTGGATGTGTGGCTGGGAAGGGGACAGACAACAGCTATCCGTTGAAGACATGGTTAATGATGACACAATCTATGATGCCCGCAAGTGCGTGAAATGCTGTTTAATCAAAAACACACACAAACACGCAGTGTAGCCTAATTGAACGAACATTTGTCACACTGAAAATGTGCATCAGGTTTTTGGATAGAACAGGTAAACAACTCAAGTCGCAGCATTCTTTGTGGCTTGTATTTTTCGCAACATTTCCATGAATCATGGATGTGTTGATGACATTAATTAGGAAATATTAGAGGACTTCAGGAGATGTGATGTTTAAACGTGCAATATGTAATTTTTGGCCGCCAGGGGGCTCTCAATCAAAACAATAGCAAAAGATGTACTTGGATGACGTCGGGAAGTTGCGTGGGATCGTGGGTTTTGTTATCGTCGTCAATGACAACCTTCCAAACTAGCCTCTCCGGCAGAGAAAATGTTCACTAACAAAGTAATATATTGTTAAAAAATTATAACTTTATTCACGTTATGTTTGGCGGCTCCCTGGAACTTAGAACAACTAGAGCAGTCACAGGTTATATGCCGCCATTTACGGGTGACAAAATGAAACGTCCCGTGTCTTCAAATTATACTACAAATTTCTCTGGATTTGAAAATTAGTGGAAACATTTTGGATAATGTAAGTACACAACTAAGAAATATATATAATATATGTATAGTGATGTTTGCTTTTAATGCAAAGTATGTATTTTGTTATTGTTTTGATTGATATTACATATTGTACCTTTAAATGCGTGCCAGCCACTTAAATGCCCAGAAATGCAGAACGGGAGTGGAAAGCTTATTTGACAGAAGAGTAATCTCGGTCTAATGTTAGACTACATTGCAAAAATATTACCATGCATTCATAACCTCGTGATTCAGTTAGAGTGAGTCCAAAACATCGGAAAGTAGGCTATGTCTTGTGACATTTCTTTATTTACTTTTTGTAAAAAGAAAAATCTATAGAAAATCGCCGTTATAATAGCAATCCGCCATGGAACAAGCGCGCCTGCTCTTAAAGGGAATGTGAGATGACGATCTGATTGGTTTATTGCACGTTAAGCCCAAACCACACCTATGACTAATGAATCTACTTTAGACCTACCCATTTTAGATATGTGTTGGGCGCAAGAATGGATGAACGCTCGGACCAGAGCTAGAGCAGCATGCAACGCTCCACTGAGGCGGAGTTGGCCGAGGAGTTGGCTGAGATTCTCGAACTGGACAGACTGGCACTGGAGAGGAAGACTAGGGAGAACGCCATGCTGATGGCGGGTCGCGACGGCTGTGCCGGGGGTGAGGTCGGCATGGAAGGGAGGAAACACGATATGTTAAGAGGAAAAAGAAGCGGGCACGGAAGAAAGAGGGTGGTGAGAGTAGTTCAGGAGAGGGTGAAGGGCCGGCACTTGGTGGTGGGGTTCTGGGGTATAAGGTAATAGTGGAGTTTTTGGCCCCGACAGGTAAGCTGTTACACCCAGTGTCACTCACGAAGGCAAATAGGGAACTGGTTGGGAAGGTGGTGGATGCTAGGTGTTTGAGTGGTGGGAGGGTTCTTATTGTGGTGGGTAATGTTGGTCAAAGGGATAAGCTGCTTAAGGTGGAGGTGATGAATGGGGGAAAGTGAGGTGTATGGTGCCTGGGAGTGCAGTGAAGGTGAGAGGGGTGATCACAGGGGTGCCGGAGGATCTGGCAATGGAGGAGCTTAAAGAGATTGTGTCGGGTGGGGTGGTGTTGGAGGCCAGACGGTTGGGCAGTAGGGCACTGGGGTTAGATAGGGTGAGTCCCACAGTGTTGTTGGAGTTTGGGGGGCCTTTACCGAGTAGGGTGCACTTAGGGTACCTTAGTTTTTATGTGAGGGAATATGTGCCACTGCCACTGAGGTGTTTTAATTGTCAGCGGATGGGGCATTTGCCTGCTGTGTGCAGAGGGAAGGGTAGGTGTGGTAGGTGTGGGGGTGCGCATGAGTATGGTAAGTGTGGGGTAGGGGACGTGGTGAGGTGTTGTAATTGTGGTGGGGAGCACAGTGCTGCATTTGGGGGGTGTGAGGTTCAGAACAAGGCGGCGGAGGCACAGCGGGTTAAGATGGTAGATGGAGTCACGTATGCGGAAGCGGTGCGGAGAGTGGGGGGACTTGGGGTTGGTGTGCAGGTGGAGAGGGAGAGGGTTGTAGGCCCGGTGTCGGAGGACGGGTTGGGTGTTTCCGGTGTGGTGTTGTCAGAGAAGTGTAAGCATGAGTGTGTGGTTGGCAAGGATTCACTGGTGGTGGGCAGGGTTGAGTTTTTGGCATTTCTGTGTAGTGTGGTGAATGTGTGTAGTCAGGTTAAGGGACGGAATGTGAGGATAGATGTTGTGGTGGGGGCTGCTAGGGAGTTTATGGGTATTACTGATGTCACAGGGGAGATGGTGCACGAGCTGATGAAAGGAAAGGGGAAGGGTAGGTAGTGGGGTGGGGGGGTAGGGGGCTGTATTTTAATTCCTAGGGTGGTGGGTGGTGTTGACTTGGGTGGGCCGTGACCGGCCTCACACTCCGGTACAGTTGGTGGTGGTAGATGCACCTATAGTTGGTTGCGATCCATTAGTAATCCAAAGAAGAAGAAGAAGATGGGCGCAAGAATCATTTATCCCTCCAGTAAAATAGCAACAGCGCCCGGGACCCTCCCAAAATGTAACTTGCGTTTCGTGTTTGATACTTGCGTTTCAGATTGTTAAAATAGGGCCCGGAGTTGGACAGTGCAATTCCTCACAAACTGTTCTCATTAGTGGCAACAATTGGAAACGTAGGGCAGAATTTACGTATAAATAAATGGACAATTCTTATGATGTAGGCTGAAAATGAGCTTCCCCTCTTTGAAAGAACAGAAGTCGCCAGTAGTATATACCGGAAAAGATATCCCCTCCAATGTTGGAAAGCTGATCAAGAGCTTTAGAGGTTTCTAGAAAATCAAGGTATTTAGCAGTTTCATATGTGTGACCGTCTGTAAAGTATTTTGTACAATCAGTATTTGCTAGAAGATATGGGGTGATTTAGTCATCTTCCAAAAATGTCCTAATGTTTTATGTGGTAACATTTCACAAAAGCAATCACAAATGTTTTATATTTTGGGTTTATCTAAAATGTAAAACAATGTAAATTATTCCGATACAAAGGGGGCATTGCAATGTGTTGATTTGGTGGTCATTTAATAATTTCTCTTTAAGAGGGCTGAATAACTTTGCACGCCCAATTTGTCAGTTTTTTATTTGTTAAAAAAGTTTGAAATATCCAATAAATGTTGTTCCACTTCATGATTGTGTCCCACTTGTTGTTGATTCTTCACAAAAAAATACAGTTTCATATCTTTATGTTTGAAGCCTGAAATGTGGCAAAAGGTTGAAAAGTTCAAGGGGGCCGAATACTTTCGAAAGGCACTGTATCTGTCTTTTGTCTTTCAGAGGATCCAGATAGTCACCATTTACCCTACAAATTTAACCAAAAATAAATATCTTAAACTTCAAATGTAAACAATGTGTGCACTTCAATCAATGGGTTTTAATTGAATGCAGTACCAATACATATTGTTTACAGCTGCTTTTACATCAGTGTACAAGACTATTCAACTAGTGTGCTAAGCATGTATTTTAGAATTGTACTGTATGACATTGGCTATCAACTCATTACTAGCTAGATCATTAATAATCTACAAACACAATATAAAATATACCCAACATTGTGGTCAGAGCCAAGATAACATCATCTAACCAGTTATCACAGAATGTTATGCAGGTAAATTATCCAACCAGCTAAGTTTTTTTTTAGCTAGGTTTTGGATTTGCCAAACAGCTAGAAGAACCTACTAGTTACACTAACAAATCACCACATATGGGATACTAAAACAGTAGTAAAAAAGCAAAGACAAACAGTGTAATGGCTCAGGCTCATCCAATGGTAAAGTTGTTACTTGGAGATCCAGAGAGAAAGGTACAGCAAGAGGGAAATATCAAGCAGACCAAAGGGGAGTCAGTTGATACAGTCGTATGCAAAAGTTTAGGCACCCCTTACATTTCCATGATTTTCATTTATTGTCACAATGTCCATAGTCTTTGTGCCTGTTCTGTGTCACTACAGGGTGGTTTCTCCCCTATATGTTTTGTTTTGGTTTTGTTTCCCGCTCCTTTTGTCACATGATCCCGTCACATGTTTTGATTAACCAATCAGTTCTGTTGTTTAGTCCACACCTGCACCTCCTTCCCTCGTTAGTATGGTATTTAGTTCTGAGTGT
>JACXGM010019129.1:11638-18679 GCA_016801145.1 Umbra pygmaea | reverse complement strand
CTAGAATTGATAAATCTCTTTGGAGCCATAAATATAATTTTGTTTTACATTCTTTTAGTTTGTTTTCTACATTTAGTGATTGACTTAGACTTGAGTCCTTGGTAAGGTGGACTCCCAGGTATTTGATTTCAGATTTTATAGGGATATTACAGATACTATCTAGTGGTGTGTCATGTATGGAGAATAGTTCACATTTTTTTAAATTTAATGTTAACCCTGAAGTCTTAGAGAATATCTTAATTTTTTCAATAGTTATTGGGACTTGATGTCTATTTTTCAAAAAGAGTGTTGTGTCATCAACTAATTGGCTTATGATAATGTCTGTACCTAGCACATTTAGTTTTTTGATTTCATTTGAGTTTTTAATGTAAATTGCTAACATTTCAGTGACTAATAAGAACAAATATGGTGAAATGGGACAACCTTGAGGAATTCCTACATTTATCATGGCCGCACAACGCGGAAGATCTGGGTATTTTGGAGCTCCATGTTCGCTTGTTGCGCTTTTGAGCAACTTTCATTGGAATGAACGACGCTTCGTGACGTACATTCTATCCAGCTCTCTTAATACATCCATGGGAAGAACCAGATATTTTGGAGCTCCATGATTGCTTCATGCGAAGGCGCCATCCAGTTCTCTTTTAGATTCTATCCTGGCGGTAAAGCGTGTGGAGGAGTCTCTACCTTACACAAAGGAATGCTCTAATAAACGTGTCCATGGCATCATTAATCCAAGGAACTCTGCAACACTATTCCAAGGTAGAGCAAACTGCTTTACCACTGTCCACCAAGGTAAGACTGAGATATGACCACTTAGTTAGGCATTCTTAAACTATGAATTCTAGCTAAATATTAATATTACTGTACTTAAACTAAAGTCAGTTTAATGTTTGACATTTCGTCGGTTTTCGCGGATGTTACCTTCAATAGCTCCGTGCCAGTACTGTACTTGGAGTTTCCCACTGCGGTGAAGATAGTTTCCAGTTGGAGATTCGTCAGACATTCGGCTCTTCAAATCTCAATAGCTCTTAGACAAAACTTTCAATCAATTAATTTTATGTGTTACTTTGATGGAAAACGCCTTTACAACATTGTACAGTCCTTATTTAGCCATTTTTGCAGCAATCAAAATATTAAGAGTCAACGAGAATCAACAACTCTGTACCGAAGCAGACAAAGCGAGGCTCTGTGGATCAAATTTGGATAAATTCAGTTAAATTGTTTACCAATAAAAAGCAAAGAAGCTATTTGTTACTCCTAGGTGATTTAGATTACGAAGAGTTGAGATGGATATTCTATAGTACTGGTAGATTAGGGGTGGCTCGATACCACTTTTTCATATTCGATACCTAGAGTATCAGCTGATACCGATATTGATACCGATACACTACCATCTTTTCCTCCCTCTTAATCAACTTTGTGGTGTTGAAGTTTCCAATGCTGCTGTCTGAACAGGGTGTCTGCATGTTTAATGACATGAAATGACTTTTTAAGACGTTTTAAATGCCACTCGAACGGCTTTTTAAGACTAGTAAATGCACAAAAAACAATCAAAAATGAAATGCCTGTAATTGGTCAGGAATTAAATCATAGTAACATATTTAAGACCTGGGACATGGTTTATCTATTAATATAAATTTAACAAAGCTGTTGTAAAAACTAGCTCTGGTTTATAAAGGATGGTACATGAGTAGGTTATGAAAAAGTGTTTTTCTGCAAACCTGTGCACATCTACACTAGCCCTAAAATGACCCAGCAGCAAACAAATACAAATGTTGAGAAATGAAATTACTATACCATTAAGTACCACAGCCTACTATCCGATGTGATATCATTACGAATTCCCCATAGATAAATGGATGACAATCTTATTAGATTTAAGCATAATAGCGTTATCATCTGCTGAAGTTAACAAAAGAGATAAATCATCCTGCTAGCTATCACCAATGCTCTGAATCTGTTGTAATTACATATTCATGTAACACATCTATTACATTCATTGCTAATAGTTGTTGATTTTTTGTGTGGGGCAAACAAACAGTATCATCAATAAACGATACTTAAAAAAATAGCCCTATTCCTGATATTTGGCAGACTACCAATAGCTGGCAGGAATATGTTTGCCTTAATAGGCTAATGTTAACTGATATGGTAGCTTTTATGTATGTCCAGCCCTACTCCACACTTTGATTCCCAGGCCTCTTCCAGTAACACCTTATCTCTGGTTCTGCATGGGGGGTCAAACATGAGAGGACAGTGGAGTCTGAAGAGGGTGTCTGTGCAGCTGGTCGACACAGGAAAACATCAGAGATGGGTGGGTTCATCTACAGTATACTATACTCTATACTCTAATCAGACCTACTCAAACCCCCTGCACTTTTATGGGAGATGCTCAAGGCATATTTAAGAGGTGTGATTATATCTTATTCCTCTCACTTAAATAGAGCTCATAGGCTCAGATTGGAGGAACTTTCAAATAATATTTGTGACCTGGACCGTAACTATGCTCAGATGCCATCGCCAGAGCTATATAAACAAAGGTTGAATCTACAGGCTAAATTCAACCTCCAATTCACCAAGGATGCAGAACAGTTACTCTTGTATTCACGGGCTACATATTATGAACAAGGTGACTGAATTCAACCTCCTATCCACCAAGGATGCAAAACGGTTACTCTTGTATTCACGGGCTACATATTATGAACAAGGTGACTGAATTCAACCTCCTATCCACCAAGGATGCAAAACGGTTACTCTTGTATTTGCGGGCTACATATTATGAACAAGCTGACAAGGCAAGCCGCCTGCTTGCACACCAATAAATTGACATGCTGCTGCATGTCTGATCATACACTCTAAAAAATACTGGGTTATTCCCAACCCAATTCCTGTTTCAACAGAATACATACTGTGTTGACTTGACTTTATGAGTTGGGTTGGAATTTTAACCCAGTATAGGGGTTGCTTCTCCAAACCAAATATGGGTCATTCTGACACAAATTTTGGGTTAATGCAACTGATTATTGGGTCATGCCCACTAGCCCAATATTGATTAAAATTGACCCATTTGTTGGGTTGATATTTTACCTATTATTTTAGTTATTCTTGAATCAATTAAATTACTATATTTTATAATAATAAAATAGACAGCCTCCTGGAGGACCAGTGGAGCACCGCTTTGGGAAATTGATGTCTAACACATATAAACATTTGAAACAAACATCTACACCTTAGATGACGCTGTTCTGCTCCAGGGCCCACTGAGAGTGGTGAATGCCTGTGAGCAGAACTCCTCTTCTCCCAACACAAGGGTGTAGGGGTATGCCCTGGTCTGCTCGACTGCTTGAAGGTAATCCACCATGTTTGTTCCAACCTGCAATTAATAATATTCCACAAATAAAATACTTTGATGACAGACTCTGATCAGCTGACATTTGCTAACAGATTTTACAATTACAAGACTTGCATCACTGGATCTAAGGGGCTGTGTGAGTCTAGGAATACCCACAGACTTAAGATCAATGAAGGCCTTCATGGCATTAAACACTGTGGTTCTTACGGTCTCTCGGCCCATCCTGGAGAATGCAGGTGGCATCAGCCTTGGCAGAACCCTCGGGGCAATGTGTTCTTTGGATCATGTAAAAAATGAAAATGGTTTGACAGAAGTATTATCATAGTTTATTATGAGCTTATTGTTTGAAAAATTCACATCCAAATATTCAAAGTTGACATTCAATAATATTAATTAGGGATGCACTGATACCGATACCAAGCTCATGTACTTGTACTCATAAAATCCCCCCGATACCAAAGACCGATACCTCACGTGATGTAACTGAGATAATTTTTTTTTGTGCACGGAGACAGCGGCGGCAGCAGCAGACACAATGTCAGCCTCAGAGGTGTGGAAATACTTTAAAATTAATAACAACAACACACACAATGTCAGCCTCAGCGGTGTGGAAATACTTTAAAATTAATGACAACAACACACACAATGTCAGCCTCAGCGGTGTGGAAATACTTTAAAATTAATGACAACAACCCACACATTGTGAACTTCATGCTTTGTTCTGCATTAATTTCAAGAGGAGGTGTGAAACCCAGTACATATAATACCAGTAACCTGTTAAAACATCTGAAATTAAAACATGAAAATTAGCACTGAGAATTTGTATAGGTATCGGTATCGGTGAGTACCAGAAAAAAAATATTGGTACTCATACTTGGTCTTTAAAATGGTATCGGTGCATCCCTAATATTAATAATAGGCCTATAATACAACAATACATATTTACTGGCCAAAGTGTCAATCAGCTCTAGTTGCCAGTTTCTGTTAACTTTAATTTAACAAAGTCATCCGTATTCAATTGCTATAGGGGAGACGAAAAATATCTGTTAATGTTTAATCAATGTATAGAAGTGTATTTTGCTGTCTGTCTGTCTACCTATCTATCATGTCAAAATGTAACAAAGTTGCTATAATCTTGTGATTTGCCTCAGACAAGTGAATGGTCACTGGTTACCTGGATATTACAACCATAGGTGTAGACCCCCATGAATCAAGATCAAGTAACCAGAGCCAACGTCTGCTGTTTGACTGCAAGCAATGTTGTTGTAAGCATAGGCTGATTGCTTGCTGTTTGCTTACTTTGGATTAGAGGTAGCCATCAGAGGGGGCAGAAATGTGGTTGCTTTCGGCAAAGTGAAGTTCTACAGGTTGTCCCGTTTAGAAAATAATGACTTGGGAACTTACAACTAGCACGCTCATGTTTCTGTCAAAGACAGAGTTAGTGTTATAAAAAATGTTTCCAAAAGTGGTCTCCAGCCCCAGAGGACAAGAAAAAGACTGTTGGATGAGGAACCCAAACTTGCATGTAACTAAACCACTGGGTTAAAATAACCATTGGTTGGGTTATTCAAATCAGGGAAGATTGAGGCACAGTCGAAAACCCTCAACCCAACAACTGGGTGACTGAAAGTAACCCAATATGGGTTGAATATACATAATACAGGGTTAAACGGCCTCGACCCAGTGGTTGGGTTAATAAAATATAGTGTGCTCTAATTGAAGACCTTTCTAAGTGTTTAGTCTCAGACCCAGATTGGATAAACAATTTGTTTAATGCATTTTATTAATCACTTTATACATCATAGTTCCTACCAGATACTGATAATATGATTCAATTCTTGGAGGCGTTAGACACCTCTGTTCTCACTTGTGAGATTGCAGAAGATCTGGACTCCCCTCTGAGGCTTGAGGAGGTGGTTGAGTCTATTAACTCAATGCAGAGTAGCGAAGCTCCAGGCCCAGATGGGTTCCCGGCTGAATTCTTTAAGAAATTCCTCTTGCGTTTGGGTCCCTTACTCTTATCTATGTATAATGAGTTATTGGACCGCGGTGTGCTCCCCACAACCTTGACATAGCTTCTATAGCTCTTCTACTTAAGAAAGGGAAGGATCCTACTGCCTGCTCCTCTTACAGGCCCCTCAAATGCCTTAATGTGGATGTAAAGGTGCTCGCAAAAGTATTAGCGAGGCGTCTAGAGGCGAGTCGACTCTCCCATCAGTCATCTCAGAGGAACAGACAGGATTCATTAAGGGTAGCACTCATTTGCCGACATTCGGACCCTGTTTCAAATGACTTATTCAAAACAGTTTTAAAAATCTCTGGAACTTGTGGTGTTGCTTGATGCTGAGAAAGCATTTGACAGAATTGAATGGGAATATTTATTCACTACTCTTAAAATGTTTGGTTTTCGTTATAAATGTATTGCTTGGATACATTTCCTGCTCCTCCTCCTCTCTCCCTGCCTTATTATGCTCCGCTCTCCCCACATCTCCTTCACGTGACTCAGACAACCCTGTAGTAATGTCCACAAAAAAATTTGGTACCAGTTTTGGCGCCAAAAAAAGTTCTCCTCTACATCCATTTTGGGCCCAATTAATAACAACTACATATTTACTCCATCTGTGGTTGACAGTCCTTTCACTCTCTGGGAAAAAAATGCATTAAAACTTACAAGGATCTTTATGAAAATAAAAATTTTCAAAATTTTCCTAAACTGTCGGTGAAACACGCTTTGCCCCCATCTAATTTCTTTCGATATCTGCACGAGCCTTTTCTTCTCCTCTGAATTTGGGGGTGTGGAAGCATCATAGTCGCAATGTGCGAAGGTATTTAGATTCACTACTTATGGATGCTGGTGACTGAGCACAATGACATTAATACACCACCAGATGGTGCTGTTTGGACGCAAAACACGTCATATTAATGAACGTTTCGGATGCAACACACAACAGATTTTCTATTTTGGCACTGCGTAGTTAAGGCGGCAGACATCTGTTGTCTAGGCAGCCGCCTTGACTGCAATGTGGTGCGGGAAACCCTAGAGTTCATTACAATAAGTTAAAAAAAATTGAGATTCTGACTTCTTTAAGTATGCTCCTCTAAAGACCAAGAAAAATCAATGAAGCATCATCTATTGCTATGTTTTTAACAGCTTTTTTAATATATCTTTTCACTATAGCATTTTAATATGTTCCATTACATTTCATATTTCTATTTCATTTCCTGCAAAGGTGCTCTATGCCAAAAAAAGATATTTCTTTGACTTTTATTGATGTAAAGCACTTTGAGCTGCATTCCTTGTATGAAAGGTGCTATGTAAATAAAGGTTTATAATAATAATAAGTCCAGACTGTCCAAAATGTATCCCACAGTAATGGATGTGTGTGACAGATGTCATTTCATGGATCAGATTAATACATCTTTCTGAAATATAGCATTTCCGGTTTTCCTCGGAAAAGGTAAATACAAGTTTGTTTCTTACCTCTCTTTATGTGGGCTACTAAGCTAGCTAGCTAACAAGGCTCTCAGGTTGTTCATATACATGTCGCTGTGATACGTCTGTGCAAACAAAATGTAACAAAACATGCCGGAAATGTTGTTTTGCAATGCTGTTTTTATAGCACTGCTTATTGCATATCTTTTCATTATTTAGAGCTGCTGTAGCATAGGAATTTCCACAGTGTGGGGTT
>JACXGM010019127.1:0-18581 GCA_016801145.1 Umbra pygmaea | reverse complement strand
TGTGGAGTTTGCATGTTCTCCCCGTGTCTGCGTGGGTTTCCTCCGGGTGCTCCGGTTTCCCCCACCATCAAAAACATGCTGGTTAGGTTCTCCAGTCAGTGCCCCTGACGAAGGCACTGGCTTAAATCTGGAGTTGGTCCCCGGGCGCTGTATATGGCTGCCCACTGCTCCCTTGAGGGATGGGTTAAATGCAGAGAATGAATTTCACTACAGTACATGTATTTGTATGTGACAAATAAAGTACCTTTACCTTTACCTACCTTTACCTGGTTTGATTCCCACCTGTGCCAAATAGCATAGTGTTTTTGAGCTTTACCCTACGTTGCTCCAGGGGGATGTTCCTGTAAGTCGATCTGGATAAGTGCATCCGCTATATGACGAAAATGTAAATGTAAGTAGTTCTTATTAAGCTAATAATTTACATAATATATAAATAGATCTGAACACTTCACTCCAACCACACATACTGTAATGTAGCCTCATTCAGCTTATCAACCAGCTAATGATTAAAATCAGGTGTGCTAGATTAGGGTTGGAGTGAAAACAATCAGGACGATAGCTCTCCACGACCAGGGTTGGTGACCACTGACCTAGGTAATAAATCACTCCTAATTAAAATACACATTAAAATGAGAACACTAAATAAAAGCTTGCTGGCCACCCTACGATTCACCCCACGGAAGTCCTGTTAATGTTCAAGTCCAAGCCAGCTGCCGCTCATGGTTGGTATATGCCATACATGTGCCCTCCCTGACTTTATGTACTGCATTCCTTAATGTTCATTAATTTACCCTTCTCAAAACGTGTTACCCAATATGAATATGGTGGAAATATGATTGTAAATAATAAATATAAAATGGTACATTAAATGTTCAAAATACAAATTCTATAACTCTTCTGAATAGTGTAGTCAAGCAAATTATGAGTTAATCTGCACAAGATGAGTAAAACATAATAGTAAACAAACATACAAGTATTCATAGCCCAATCATTTTGTAATCTAAAACTATAAAGGAATATTATTATTATGTTAACTCATCGACCGATATAATCAGAGTAGTCTGCATTCAAATATTCTCAATATGATATATAAATACACTTTGCTGGTTCTACTTATTTTGTCAATGCCTATTTTTGAGGTAAAATCTTTCCTCATACTCTTTGGCAAGGTGTAAATGGACAGTAGCAAAACAACTTGGTCACAAGTTCGTTAATTGAGTGTCAGGGTCAATAGTCTGTTGTCCATCTTTCCCACAGGTTGTTTGGAAATGGCCTGGTCACAGCACGGGATCATGACCTGTGGTACAAACAGAGAAGGATCATGGACCCTGCCTTCAGCAGTCTGTAAGTCATCTACCCAGGTCACATGATGTAAAAGTCAGTTGCTTATTGGCTCAAACAGTCCACTAATCCACCCATACTGTCAGGTACCTGCAGGGTCTGACGGGTACGTTCAATGAGAGGGCAGAGAAGCTGATGGATAAACTGGGGGAAATGGCTGATACCCACACAGCTGCCAACATGCACCACTTGTTGAACTGTGTGACCCTGGATGTTATCACCAAGGTGGGGTCACGTTTTGTCACTCTCGATCACCACACTGTCATTATATGTTAATCATTCTTTAATATTGCCAAATATCATTAATGTCAGATGTAAATCTGTAATCAGGAACATTTATTAACATTAGTTACAGTGTCATGCCTCCGTCTCCTTTGTCTCCCTCTTCTTGTGTATCCAGGCTACAGCGGTCGACCTCACTGAGCTAATCACGCTACCGCCCCCTCCTGTACATCTGTTGTTGTTCGTGTCATTATCACTGTGTACAGTGGGGAGAACAAGTATTTGATTCACTGCCGATTTTGCAGGTTTTCCTACTTAGAAAGCATGTAGAGGTCTGTCATTTTTGTCATAGGTACACTTCAACTGTGAGAGACGGAATCTAAAACAAAAATCCAGAATATCACATTGTATGATTTTTTTATAATTAATTTGAATTTTATTGCATGACAAGTATTTGATCACCTACCAACCTGTAAGAATTCCAGCTCTCACAGACCTGTTCGTTTTTCTTTAAGAATCCCTCCTGTTCTCCACTCATTACCTGTATTAACTGCACCTGTTTGAACTCGTTACCTGTATAAAAGACACCTGTCCACACAATCAAACAGACTCCAACCTCTTCACAATGGCCAAGACCAGAGAGCTGTGTAAGGACATCAGGAATAAAATTGTAGACATGCACAAGGCTGGGATGGGCTGCAGGACAATAAGCAAGCAGCGTGGTGAGAAGGCAACAACTGAGCAATTATTAGAAAATTAAAGAAGTTAAAGATGACTGTCAATCTCCCTCGGTCTGGTGCTCCATGCAAGGCCATGTATGGTGAGATCTTGGTCAACAACCTCCTTCCCTCAGTAAGACCACTGAAGATGGGTCGTGGCTGGGTCTTCCAGCATGACAACGACCCGAAACACACACCCACTAAGGAGTGGCTCCGTAAGACGCATCTCAAAGTCCTGGAGTGGCCTAGCCAGTCTGCAGACCTGAACCCAATAGAAAGTCTTCGAAGGGAACTGAAAGTCTGACAGCCCCGAAACATGAAGGATCTGGAGAAGGTCTGTATGCAGGAGTGGGCCAAAATCCCTGCTGCAGTGTGTGCAAACCTGGTCAAGAACTACAGGAAACGTATGATCTCTGTAATTGCAAACAAAGGTTTCTGTACCAAATACTGAGTTCTGCTATTCTGATGTATCAAATACTTATGTCATGCAATAAAATGCTAATTCATTATTTATACAATGTGATTTTCTGGAGTTTTGTTTTGGATTCCGTCTCTCACAGTTGAAGTGTACCTATGATAAAAATTACAGACTTACATGCTTTGTAAGTAGGAAAACCTGCAAAATCTGAAGTGTATCAAATACTTGTTCTCCCCACTGTGTGTATATGTGTGTAAATGTGTGTATGTATGTGTATGTGTGTATGGATATATTACATCCAGTCACAATTGTTTACACATCGTCGCACATAAATACTGATGAAGACGTCATTACATATCAGGCATGAGAGTTACCGCATGGCTATCCACCCAAGCCACGGTACCCCAGGTGGGGTCATTAGGTAGCCATGATGCATCAACTCTCATTCTGTCTGTGAGTGGGACTGTTGAAGCCTAATTGATCCCATGTAGTGACCAGGCTGACATTCAGAAAAGACATGGTTGGAATGATGGCTAATTGGAAAGAGTTCAGACACCACATGGTTAACCTTTCAATCTGATTTAAATGAAATTGCACATCGCTTGCTAAAGTATAGGTAACTAGCGAGCCAGCTGATATTCACCACCCATATCCATGGCCCACTGCCATGCCAAATTTTTTTTTTAGGTTACTAAAAGGGAAATGATAAAGCATGAAATGCATATATTTATCTATAGAGCGGGGGATTTACAGTGCAGGCAAGTGCAGTCACTGAGACACTTTGTGGGACAACAATTTAATGTGAGTCGGGTGCTGGCTTTGTGTCTTAAAAAACAAACATTGGTTGCTTAGTGCCCCTCAGAGTTGAAGTGCCACCACATACAGCATCTAACATTATAATGAATCGAGCCTAATCAATGAAACACATTTGGCAAAGTTCAAACTCTTATCTTTCCCATAATGTGATTGAAGACATTGCAATGCATTGCACATACTTTTTGAACATTTTACGTAATTTCAGAGAGAATTTATTGTGCTGATTCTAATGGACAAACAATAATATATACAGCTGTAATCAAAATTAATCAACCCTCCCCTGCAATCAGGTTTATTGTCAAAATGTTCAGACGTTCAGCTGTTTGCAATGAACAAATTAAACAAAAACAATTGAAAAAGCTCAACACAACGAATGCATCTTGTGGTTTCCCCAAATTCAACTGCATATTGTCACCTTCCTAAAATCATCGCCTGAGTCATTTTTTCAAGTTTTTCAGAAAACACAAATAACGGAACCAAATTCAACCACTCTTGACTTAGGCAGTTATACTAAAGTTGTAGAGTCACATGACCTGTTCAACTGAGTATGTAGGCAATTTTACCAGATGTGGCCAGCACCATGAGGAGATGATTTAGGCAAGAAAATCATTTTTGTCAAATTATTTTAGGAAGGTGACGAAATGCAACGTATAATGACTTCTCCAGGCTCCAAATTATTCAACCCCTTCATGGCAAGCATTTTAGTACTTAGTAGAGCACCCTTTTGCTGTTATGAACTGCTGCTAAGGAGATGCATAGCCAGACACCAGCCTTTTGGCAGTGTCCCAGAGGACTCTTAGCCCATTCCTCATGAGTAACTAATATTCTTGGGTTTGTGTACTGCAACTGCCTTCTTAAAATCCCACCAGAGATTTTCTATGGGGTTCAAGTCAGGTGACTGTAGCATCTTTCGGTGCTTTTTCTGCAACCAAGCCTTGGTGGACTTTAAGGTATGCTTGCGTTAATATCCTGTGCATGAGCTGACTAAAGGCTTCTGTGTTGGGTGAGCAGTGTGAAAAGAATTGGCCAGCTTGGCAACGTGGTTGGATGAACCATGTGAGCGCCCCTCTCAATCCCACATCTGTCCATGTAGTTGCAGACTCAAGTTGCAGGGTCAGTGGGAAGTTGGACAAGACCACCCGTTATTCAGAGCAGATGCACGGGGCACATTTCTAAACAAAATTTGATCTCTGGAGTGTGTAGAACTTGGTGCATATCCGGGAGGGTAGTGAGGCACAACGACAGGCCGTTATGAATACTTGGTCATACTGTATGGTGTTATGAATGCTCCTTCAGTCTTTCAGGTCTTTCAGGACATTCCTCGGTCTCCTTGGATACTGTGTCTGGTCGTCGGGGGTGGAGATGGAGGAGTCACACATTCATGTCATGCGTAATTCGTCGACCCCAACCAGGGTAAAGGCAGAGCAGCGTAAATTGGTTACGCCAATTATTTCCGGAGGTTCTCTCAAGGCTTTTGCAAGGTAGCAGCTCCAATCACCTCTCTGCTTAGAGGTGGGGGCGGAAGTGGCTTTCACACCTTTGAAAGTCTTATTCTCCGCTATGCCTGTGCTGGCTCACCCTGACCCATCATTGCTCTTAGTTTTTTGACTGGGGGCAGTCACCAGACAAGCTCCGCCCTTGTGCCTTCTTCTGGAAGCACACTCCCGTGGACTAGGAATTATTTTACCATTATTAACCCGGTAAATTGACTAAGAACATGTTTTTTATTTTGGCACAGGCGGGAGATGAAAGCTCTTGAGGGAGCTAAACACCCTTTTCTCATATGGACTGACCATCAAAACCTGGAGTACATCTGAGTGGAGAGGAGGCTGAATCTTCGTCAAGCCATTCGGGCCCTTTTTCTTGCCAGGCAGACCTCCCACCTCCATGACACAGTGGAGAGGCCAGAAGATAACAGCACCATTCTATCTGACTCCTGTATAGTTTCGCCAGTGTTGTGGGAACTGGACACGGAGATCCAGCAGGAATTGCGCACAGACCCAGCTCCTGCATAGACCCAGCTCCTGCACAGACCCAGCTCCTGCACAGACCCAGCTCCTGCACAGACCCAGCTCCTGCATAGGGCGCACTGTTCGCTGCCTTGTGGACAGGAACTTGTGGCCCCTAACATGTATTTTGGGCCTAAGTCAAGGATGGTACCTAACTGTTCCACAGTGCGCTGAATATATTAAACGTTTCCGTTTGGAATGTGACCTACTTGTGTCATAACTTTCTGTTTGTTAATGAGACAACAAAGCTGTATTTCATTTCCTGAAATAATCATGCTGAGGGATCCGAAGGGGTTCCAGATTTTTGTTGTAGCCCTGAACAGGCACACTTGATTAGGCTTGTCAGCCAGTCATCAAGCCTTTCATTAATGAATCAGGTGTGCCTGTTCAGGGCTACAACAAAACTCTGGAATGTCTGTGGGACCCTGCGGAGAGGGTTGAAGACCAATGCCTTACATCATGATTGTAGTCAATGGGAGAATGCCAGACTCTTGTTTCAGCATATTTTGCTCTTATCTGATTGTTCTGATGGCCTTGAAAATTGTTGTTCTCAGATTATAGATGAACTTTAATAACCTGTCCTGTTAGTCTGAATGGTATAAAACACATATAAACATTAGATCTAGGATGATATTACGTCTACTATATATAATATATAATAGAGTTATAAGCCATAAGTTATCTTCTGTTTGTAAATTATTTTGATGCTTAAAAGAAGTAGCACAGCTATAATGGCCAGTAACCTCTCTGTGAACCTGCTTATCTGGAGTCTTTCTCTCTGTGTTAATCCTGCAAGTCATCCTGTCAGTCACCAGGTGTCCTTGGCTTTCTCCTTCACCTCTTTGTATAACATTCTAACCTGCTCATTGTATTCTAAACTGCTTTACAATGTTTATAGGATGCTCAAATTGAATTTCGTCCTCAACATCATGTTAGGTCTAAATGCATAACCTTACCATGTTATTTAATTATTAGTTCTTATGTTCTGAAATTTTACTTTATCTGTAGGTGGCATTTGGAGTCGATTTGGATCTGCTAAATCACAGTGATACTACCTTCCCCAAAGCCATAGAAATGTGTCTGAAGGGTCTGGTTTACTATGTCAGAGATATGACCTTCCAGGTAAATAGTGACAATGTAGGTTAGTGATTGTTCTCAGGAAATCCATTTGATATTCCACAGTTTCATAAGGATAACACTTTCATAACTTCAACACTTGAAGTGTCATACACTTTTTATTAAATCAACATGTGTTGTCGTTTTTCCAAGGAGGAAGGCTGAAATATGAGGCAACGTGCACCCTAAAACGTAATCTTATTTAAGTCATTAATCTCCAGATCAGATTTGAATAAATAGTTTGATGTCACATTTTCAGCTTTACCCAAAGAACAGGAAGTTCATCAACGAGGTGAGGGAGGCTGTTAAGCTACTGCGTGATACAGGCAGAAAGTGGATTAATGAGAGGAAAATGGCTGTCCAAAATGGAGAGGACGTTCCAAAAGATATTCTCACACAGATCCTGAAGACAGCTGGCAGTGGTATGTTTGTATGTAGACATTCTGTCTTGTAGCTCTTGCCAGGTGCCTTTACATTCAACAGAGGGTGACCAGTGTTAAATTTGTTAATTGAATTACTTTCCTACTTCTGTGGCGCTATTGTCTGAATGCTGTAAATGTGTATTCCACATTTTAGAGGAAAACATAGGAAGCGATGATGAGGAACTGATGCTGGACAATTTTGTGACATTCTTCATTGCTGGTAAGTCTCCTGAAATTAGTGCTATTACTTTTCTCATCATGAACAGCTTAGTGCAATTTCCCACAACACAGTAGAAGTTGGAAGATGATCAGTTTTCATGATGCTCAATTCCACTCACAGGCCAAGAGACCACAGCCAATCAACTGGCATTTGCTGTCATGGAACTTGGGAGGCTACCAGAGATATTGGAGAAGTAGGTATTGATTTAATAATTTCTATACATATTGATAGGTTTGTAATTAAAAGTTGCCTTCGTGTCTGCGTATCCCTGGCCTCCAGGGTGAAGCAGGAAGTGGATGATATCATCGGCATGAAACAGGAAATCAGCTTTGACGACCTGGGGAAAATGACCTACCTGACTCAGGTATAGTAAACGTGTTTATTTTATGAAATGATGGACTCAGCTTTCATTTCAGTATATTTGTGGACATTACACATTCTGAAATTGGGTGTCTTCTCTGGGGATGCTTTACCAGGTCTGTATTGCAGGGAAATGTATTTGTTGTTAACTTTGAGCTGTCAGTCTTCAGCAAATTAAAGATGTTAGATGTACTGTATGTCTGAAGATTGACTTGGCCAGTCAAAAACGTTGCACACTCTGGCCCAAACAACTCCATGGTGACTATGACAGTCAATGTCTTGCTATATGTTGAAGGCATTTACATTAGAGGCATTTGTACTTCAGCAAAAATAGTTAATTTTTTCAGCTGCCATCAGAAGTTACATCAATAAATATAAATGATTCAGTTCAGGTGGCAGCCATTTATGTAAAAACGACACCTTTCATAGTTTTTTACAGATGAGCTGGTGTGCTTCTCCTGCATATAGTCAGTATATTGTGTTTAATGATCTATCGACCTGTCAGGTGTTGAAGGAGACACTGAGGTTGTACCCCACAGCTCCGGCGACGTCCCGCTACATTCCTAAAGACATTACCATAAATGGAATCCACATCCCTGCTGGAGTCATGTGTGTGGTGAGTTACCGCCCCCATGTGGTTGAGTGTGTCCATTGCATTCATTCATGTTTATGTTTTACACAATTAACTTTGGCACCTCACTTCTGAAAAAGGTTTTCTAAACTTTGCGCTTTCATGTTTGTGCTCAGTTTAATACATATGTCTGTGGACGGATGAATAAGTTCTTTGAGGACCCACTAAAGTTTGACCCAGAGAGATTCCATCCAGATGCTGCCAAGTAAACAACAAAACATTATTTTTTAAGCAACTGAATTGATTAAGAGACAACAGGATTTATTGATAATGTATTTATTTATTTTCTGAAGGCCGTATTACTGCTACTATCCATTCGCCCTGGGTCCACGCTCATGTCTGGGACAGAATTTTGCACAGGTAAGCAGACTGAAAATACTCTCAGGCAATACTGCTAGGCAATACATAATGTGTATAGTTGAGCACTAAAGAGATGTGTTGTTCACAGATTGAAGCAAAGGTAGTGATGGCCAAGCTGCTGCAGAGGTTTGACTTCAGCCTGGTTCCTGGTCAGTCCTTTGACATCCTGGACACTGGAACTCTGAGACCAAAGAGTGGAGTGATGTGTAACATCAGACACCGAGGACAGAACACCACTGGCTGACTGGCGCTTGCACATTAATACTACTATTATTATTACTACTTATTATTACTACTACTACTATTACTACTATTATGACTAATGCTAGTACTATTATTACTAATACCGCTACTGCTATTATTATTACTACTTCTACTATTACGACTACTACTGCTATTATTATTACTACCATACTATTACCACTACTATGACTATACAACTGCATTTATTACTACTACTACTGCTATTATTACTACTACTACTACTGCTATTATTACTACTACTACTACTGCTATTATTACTACTACTACTACTGCTATTTGAGGGCTTGGAGCCAGAGAGGTGTAAGTGGCTTTTGACAAACTTTACAGGAGAGACAAAACAAATTTTTGACCACAATTGAATCACCTGTATTATTAACCTTAAACCACAAACATTGCAACCACAGGCGTACCTACATGAATGAGTATTTAAGTAATAAACGTATGGCATATTAACACAATGAACATGTTCTAAAACATTTTAAAATAAATAAATATAACAAAAACATCAGATACGCCTTTTTGGCACCAAACATTTCCAAGTCTTCTATGGACATATTGTGTATCTGCTGAACAATGCAGAAAATAATTGGTCAAAAGGGGATTTGATTGAATAATTAACACTTGAATAACACTTGAACAAGTAATTCATTTTCATTTAACTCATTCATTAATATTTGTTTCTTTATTTTCATTTCACTTTTCCATTCTGGCATTCTGTTGAACAGTACAGACTGTAATAATAGTCACTGAACTTGCTAATCACACTTCTGATTGGCAAGTCATTTTGTTTTCACTGTTTTTTTCCCTCTTTTGATAACTTAATTGACAATGAAGTCTTTCTGCCTTGATGGATCTCCCAATAATGTTGAAATATACCTTCCCTCACTGGCTCTGTGTAGCGTTTCCCAGTTCCTCTTCCCTGAGAACTACATCTTCCCCTTCCTAGATTGCTCAGAACTACAATTCCCATAACCCAGACTCAATCACCCTAATTCTGTACACCTGCTTTCACCCAGTCCATATATAAAGCACACACACGCCATTACCTCTTCGCGAGGTATTGTGAGTATTGATTTTCTCCATTCTGAGCATTCCATTACCATATTGTTATTCCAGTTTGACCTTTGCATTGTTTGTTGATTATTCTGCCTTGGATTTACCTCTGTACCTTCGCATACATTCTTGGATTGTTATTCTGGCTTGACCCGTGCATGGTTTATCTCTTATTGTGTTTTTTGGATTTACCTCTGTACCTTTGCCTGTAATCTTGGATTGGTATTCTAACCTTTAGAATAAACTGTATTGGTCTTTTACCTCTTGGGAGTAATTCATTACAGAATACCTCGCCTAAAATAAACATGGCTGGGAGGGAGTCGTTTTTCAGTGGCTGGGTCCAGGAGGATCTTCCATGGGATCTCTACGAAGCCTCCTATGAAGAGTTTTCAGTCAGGGAGGCAATGGATGGGGACTACATCCTTTCCCGTCGTGTCTATGAGACACCTGCCCCTTTTGAAGCTCCTAAGAGGGCACCCAGTCTCTGTTCCAAGACTGTGGCTCCCAGCCCCAGTCCCAAGATGGCCGCCCAGAGTTCCAAGGTGGCCGCCCAGAGTCCCAAGAGTGCTGCTACCAGCCCCAGTCCAAAGAGTGCTGCTACCAGCCCCAGTCCAAAGAGTGCTGTTACCAGCCCCAGTTCCAAGATGGCCACCAGCCCCAGTTCCACGAAGGCTACCAGCCTCAGTTCCAAGAGGGACTTCATCTTCACTGTGTTACGGAAAGACCCAGAAGTGGATGGGGACCATCGGGATTGGATGAACCAATGCGGCCAAGCCATCAGTGATCGTCCAGATTTGGTTAGCCAGTTCTTTTCGTGGAGGGCCGGTTTTGGATCACTCAAGACAGAGGCTGAGACATTCCTTTTAAAGCGGCTGCTCACCCGATCTCCTCATGTAATGTCCTGTTTGGAAGCCATCTGGGCCCCTCGATGTCCTGGCAGGACCCTGATAGCCCAGGTTCAGACGCCAATATGTCGGGTAGGAAAGGTCTCCACCACGCCCAGTCCACCTTAGGTTTCCACCAAGCCCAGTCCACCAGAGGTCTCCACCAAGCCCAGTCCACCAGAGGTCGCTTCCCAGTCTCTGCCTCCAGAGGCCGCGCCACGGCCAGAAGAGGCCGCTGTTTCCGTGCCACGGCCAGAAGAGGCCGCTGTGTCCGCGCCGCGGCCAGAAGAGGCCGCTGTTTCCGCGCCGCGGCCAGAAGAGGCCGCTGTTTCCGCGCCACGGCCAGAAGAGGCCGCTGTTTCCGCGCCACGGCCAGAAGAGGCCGCTGTTTCCGCGCCACGGCCAGAAGAGGCCGCTGTTTCCGCGCCACGGCCAGCAGAGGTCGCCCAAGTTCCCCGGCCAGCAGAGGTTGCCCAAGTTCCCCGGCCAGCAGAGGTCGCCCAGGTTCCCCGGGCCTAGTTTCCGAGCTGGTGTCTGCCCCTGAGCCATTGTCTGCACCTGTTCCATTTCCTGAGCCTTTCCCGGTCACTGAGCCTTTCCTTGACCCAGAGCCTTTCCTTGTCCCAGTGCCATCGCCTGCTCCTGCCCCAGTGCCATCGCCTGCTCCTGCCCCAGTGCCATCGCCTGCTCCTGCCCCAGTGCCATCGCCTGCTCCTGCCCCAGTGCCATCGCCTGCTCCTGCCCAGTGCCATCGCCTGCCCGTGTCCCTGTGCCAGTGTCTGCCCGTGTCCCCTTGCCGGTTCCTGCCCTCGGCCGTCCGGCACGTCACGGCTGCCCGGCACGTCACGGCTGCCTCCATCCTCCGGACCACCGTTGCTGCTTCCATCCTCCGGACCACCGTTGCTGCTTCCATCCTCCGGACCACCGTTGCTGCTTCGTCCCTTCGGTCTGCTGGTGCTGCCTCCGCCCTCCGGCCCACCTAGACTCCCTCCACCTGCCTGTTCTGCTCGTCTGTCCCGCCCTGGATTGCCTCCGCCGCTCTGATTTCTGCCCCTGCAGTCTCCTGCCTGGGTCTTCTGCCGCCTGGTGTCCAGTGGCGTGTTCACTGTTCGGCGCCTTAGGAGCTGCGCCTTGGGGGGGGATTCTGTAACGTTTCCCAGTTCCTCTTCCCTGAGAACTACATCTTCCCCTTCCTAGATTGCTCAGAACTACAATTCCCATAACCCAGACTCAATCACCCTAATTCTGTACACCTGCTTTCACCCAGTCCATATATAAAGCACACACACTCCATTTCCTCTTTGCGAGGTATTGTGAGTATTTTCTCCATTCTGAGCATTCCATTACTATATTGTTATTCCGGTTTGACCTTTGCATTGGATTTACCTCTGTACCTTCGCGTACATTCTTGGATTGTTATTCTGGCTTGACCCGTGCATGGTTTATCTCTTATTGTGTTTTTTGGATTATCCTCTGTACATTTGCCTGTAATCTTGGATTGGTATTCTAAACTTTAGAATAAACTGTATTGGTCTTTTACCTCTTTGGGAGTAATTCATTACACTCTGGGAAGTTCTGTTTGCTTTTGTAATGACAACAGGCACAGTTCTTCTCTCTCACCTTCCTTCCTGGAACATGAATGCAATGTGAATTAATGTAGCTTTGGCCAGAATTTCTTAACGTTTTACATTGGTTTCATTTTCAATTTTCAACATGTCATTTTCTTCCTGTTTGTGGTGTGTTGGCATCCTCTTCCTGGCCACTTTCAACCCCTCCCTCTTGAACAGGCTCAATGTCTACAGTCTCACGCCTTCGATTTTCTTCTGTCTCTTCTTTCCGGCCACTGTTAGCCCCTCCCTCCTGAACAAATTCTAGCACAATGTCTACTGTCTCAGTCCCTCGATGCTCTTCTGTCTCCATGTGTCCCTCATCAATTGCATGATCTGTCTCCCTGTCTGTCTCTCTTCCTCCATCTTCTGCTGTCTCCATGTGTCTCTCTCTCTCTCTCTCATCCATCTCCTCATCTCTCCACCTCATATCATTTAGGGACACAGCATGAGATCATTAATATTTATTAATATCCTACATGAATGCCCTGATACTAATAATTTGGGGTACGAATTAGATAAGGTGAATGTTGAAACTTATTTTCTATACAAGTCAGTTACAGGAACGTAGTTATAGGAACAGTCTTCTTCTAAACAGTTCTAACTACTCTCCCCCAAAACCGGTTTTGCTATTTGCATTCACACTGGTCAAGTGGCCATAGGAACTGGTAGGAGGGATAAGGGAGTGACGCAAGCACAGCAATAGTCTTTTATAGCGTCGTCACTAGACTTTAGTGTAGCGCCACATACAACAACATTTCACAGTTGAATGTTTGTAACACTGAGTGTATGGTGGGAGATAAGTGTGTAAATCATTTTATGTATGCAGATGATTTGGTAGTTTTCAGCGGCTTGCTGTTTGTTTGTTCAGATTACGAGGCTGAAAACGACATCCAATACAATTTTTAAAAGTATGTTGTGTTGATATGTTTTCATAACGGAGTTCGAACGGTGCATTTAAAAACTAGGCTGGAGTCATATTTATTGAAATTGAGTAGCTACTTATTAACAGAGAAACTCAGAAGATGAAGGCTCCAGCATAATATGTAATACGAGTGGTGCGAGGAACTAAATAGTCACCAAATTTCTCCTGTTGCAACACAAGAAAAAAAGGGTTATAGGAACGTTATGTTCTAGGAACTGCAAAAAATCCCTGCGGTCAGAAAGCGGCTATTATGTCTTACTGTCATCACTCTTGTGAGGAAATGCATTAAAAAATAACTCTGACTCATCTTCAACTTCTTCAATATAGGATTCATCAGTTTGTTTCATAATACTCATCACTCTTTTCTGCCTCAGCTAGTTCCATGTCTGCAGTTGTGTCAGCCATTTTGAATGCTGTTTTAGGGCACCAACTACACTTACGCCCTTCTGGCTCTGAACAAAAATGTGGGTCCTACATGTACTTTTCAGAGCCAGAATGGCATACGTTTACTTACACCCTTCTGGCTCCAAACATTACTCACACTTTTGTGTTAGGTCTTTGTTTTGTTGCTTTATTGAATACAGTTTGATCTCAGATAGGTTTTTTGGCACCATTGGATAGAACTCATCAAGACCTTTAATTTGATATTAAAAACTCATATTCACACAAAATGTCACTTACGCCCCCCTGGCTCCAAGCCCTCAAATTATTACTAATACTAATACTGCTATTATTACTAATATTATCACTGTTATTAGTACTAATACTGCTATTATTACTAATATTATCACTGTTATTAGTACTAATACTGCTACTATTACTATGACTGCTATTATTACTACTATGCTGCTATTATTACTGCTACATCTATTATTAATATTACTACTGCTACTGTTATTACTGCTATTATTACTACTACCACAGGATCATAGATGTTGAGGCAGTAGTTAGCATTTGGGGAACATTTTTCAATTGTGAATATTCACAAATCTATGAATAAATCATGCGTTAACAATATCGATGTTTGCTTGAAGACGGTCATATAAAAAACAATGTTCTATGAAGTTGAAAATGTTTTAACAGTGGTAATGAGGTCATCTTAAACACTGAGGCCTGTTGATTGTTTTTGTAAGTGCTAATATATGCAGTTAGCACTTTTCTTACTGGTGAGTCAGTCAAGGCCATCTTTGGGTGCACGTCTGATAGTGCACTATTGAACTTCTACTGTTTTACCCTAGAATGTTCTATATAAGTTCATGCCACTCAGGCTTACTGGTCAATGTGTTATAGAATATGCTTCTCGAAGCGAGGAATATTCTCGAAGATACCTGAATGTTTAGGAAGCCCACTGACAACATGTAGCCAAGGACACATGCAGTCCCATAAGGTAAGGAAGAGCTCATTCAGAGACAAGGGGTTTTCATTCTGTATGATGCTAGAATGTGCTATCTGTGATGCTTAACGACATGGTTCCCAAACATTATAAAGTGATGTTTATTAATCTGGGGCAATCCGTACAACCTTTTACTGACCTGTGGTTAAATCTTGTCTGCACTAGACATGCATATTAAATTGAAACCAACCAACTGTTGTCCGACTCGAGACTTGTTATTTAATAAAGGAGCTTTTCCCAGAAATGTTACTGCCCTCTACATAACCATGACTATACATAGTGCCAAGCGATGTTATAAATCCAGTTAATGTGGAAAACAGTTTTTTAAACGTGAAATTATTTTATTTATATTTAAAACATGATTTTGTTTTCAATTTTTTTCCCCTTCCAATTGTTGTTGTCAAATTTCCACTAACTCTGCCTTGTCGGCTGCTCCGCAACTCCTTGGACAGATGCGGGATGGCGAAGGGCGCACACATCGTTCATCCAACCAGATGTTGCCTAGATGGTCGATTGTTTTTACACTGCTCATCCAACACAGAAGCCTTTAGTCAGATCATGCTATTTTTACAGGCGCCCGATCTGGACACCAGTTGCTGGAGAGTGATGGGGCAAGGTAGATAATTCGACTTATCCCTAGTCCCGGGCAGCGTTATGCCAGTGAAATAAATTCTGGGAAAAATATTACAAATCAAACGATAAAGATTTTTATTCTTTGTGGATTTATGAAAGTCCTCAAATACTAAAAGTACACACAAGTAGATACAGTATGTGTGCATTTACACTTATTTATATTTGGTTTGGAATTGGTGGTGAGCTGTTGAAGATAAAGTGAGGTCACTATGAGAGTAGTGTGTTTTTGGATTATCTTAAAATTTCAGTCAGGTGATCAACTAACTGAAGTGCACAATTGATACTGTAGGTGAGTCACTATTCACACCCAGTGGCGGGCCGTGCATTTTACACCTAGGCCTTCACTATCTTCCCAAAATTAAAACGCATTATAATAACCTCACAATGACATTCTAGGGCTATAGGTTATTGTCATTCGGCATATAATGCACCCCATATTCATAGTGAAGATAAATAACCTTTATCGAGTGGAATAAACTTAACACGAGGCTCAACACCTATGAGATTTACAATATATGTATACACTAATTGACCCGACACGACTGAAACCATAAGAATGTAACACGCACTATGACAGGATGTCGCAATACACATATTGTAGCCATCAAATAGCCAAAATCAATGTCCTAACCAATTAAACAAGAACTAACTCACAACACCCAGTCACAACACTACAAACATGCAAAAATGCCAGAAGGAACAATCAGGATTCAACAGACTTCCCCAGAGATTGCAGACAAGCTGCAAATTAAACGCACATCCAGGTTTACCACGCACACTCAAAGGGACAGCCCACTAAGACCACTGAATCTGAACCATAGACCTTATATATATATATATATATATATATATAGGATCTGATAATGCTTCACACCAGTAGTGTCAATCTAAAACAAGCAAGCAGTAATAATTAAGTATTAACAGGCCTGGCGCCAGGATTAAGTGTGTCTGTTTATCTCCCCCTGCTTACAGTACATGCACTAAGCCCCATTAAGAACCTTTAGGGCTTGGGATGGGCCGATACCACTTTTTATGGAACGAGTAAAAGTACAGAGTATTTAATTTTGGGTACTTGCTGATACGAGTATGATAGGAGTACTTTTAAGAACTATGCCAAATGTCACATTTATCTAACTAAAATCTGTTATTTCTTAGATGTTGATCAGCCAATTCAAATATAGAAAAGTAAATATTTCTACATATCCAGAAGAACATCATTTACATTGCAGGTCAAGAATCTGATCTCACCCCAAGGCGTACATATAACACGATGTTGGTTTCATTGTGCTATAGAGACGCCAAATTAACTTTTCGCGTGGTATAGATACGCCAAAGTGGCGTGTAATATGTACGCCAAACTTTTTCGTGTTATAAATACACCAACATCATATCTAAACGTTCACCTAACCTTTACACTAACCTTAACCACACTGGAGTCTTGCCTAACCTTAACCACTCTGTGTAAGGTGTTGCCTAACCTTAACCGTTCCCAAAATATAATCTTATGGCGTCTCTATGGCACGCAAAAATTCAATTTGGCGTATGAATAACACGAAAATGTCAAGTGTAATGTCGTGTTATCAATACGCAAAGGGGTGCGTTTACCCCGCCAACACAGAACGTTCCCCTAACGTTCCCTTATGGTTCCCATTTGGTTATTTTTTGGGAACCAAACAAGAACATTCTAGGAACGTTCCCTGTAGGTTATTTTTAGGTTTAATTTTATAACCTAACGAGAACGTTCTGGGAATGTTCCCTGTAGGTTATTTTTAGGTTCTATTGTTCGAGTAGGTTCCCAGAACATTCCCCTAACCTTAAGGGAACGTTCTATTTACGTTAAGAAAACTTTCCTGGGTCACCAATAGGGAACGTTCTGGGAACCAAAAACTAACGTTCCCAGAACATAAAATTGTTAGCTGGGTAGTTTGACTATATATTAGATGTCAATGGTTTACGTCTCCTTCCCTAATTAAGTGAGAGAAACACGTTTGTAAACGCGAAGGCAATAGACGTTTGTGTTTGAATTTGCCCTAACTAAGCATTGCAGAAGTTTTGTGTAAGATGAGGATGTCTGTTTGAAGTGACTTTCTCCAAAACAGGGATAATTACCTAATCATATTATTCTGTTAAGGTATTTTGTTTTATTATAATCTGTACACAATTAGCTGCACTATCACTGTAATCTATTGAACAAAATATAAATAGGCTACATCGTATTTCCTTTAAGTTATATTTCTTAACGTTAGTATGTCAGAACTCAGAAATACCACTATTTTGTTCGCCCAGATGTTTTGCAAACTACCGACATTTGTCTTTCCTAGCTGAAGGTGGCTTTCAGAAGCTAGTTTCGGGGCGTTCCTCATGCCATTTTCTACAGTTACAGTATGCATCGAATTGCATCATTCATTTCTGTACTTAAATGTACTGGTATCGGCCCATCCCTAGGCAAAGGCCCTGCTAGTAAAAATATATAAAAATCCATTAAACTCACCAAAGCTGCTCATTATTTGAAAACGAAGTGTGTCCTCCTTTCTCTTCTCAAAAGATTTCTATGACACAGTTGTACAGCACATCTTTGCGTTAAGTTCCAATAAAAGATATTGCCCAGTGCTGAGAGTCGATCCTGCCAAGTCCTATATTTGCCACCAAAGCTACTTCTTCACCTCCATCTGTTACATTCCCCAGTTCAATTGTATAAATGTTTGTGCTTACCCTGGTTTGTGGAGTTCTCTGTGCTGTCTTTCTGTACTGTTTTGTGTGTGTTTGTTTCCTTCAGTCTGTATGTTCCCACAGGTGGTGCAGATCAGTCCAATTACCACTTATCAATGGCACCTCCCTTCAATAATCCGGATCACCTGGTTTCAGTCATCAACAGCAATCCCATCATGCACTTCCCCAACATAATATGTGCCATTTTTGTTTTCCTCTTGGTAGCTACTGGTTAGGCTGCCTAGGTTTGAGCTCTGGGTACTGGTCTGTATTTTGTGGTTTGATGGAGAGCTCTGTTTGGTTAGTATTGTGTGTGTGTGTGTGTGTGTGTGTGTGTGTGTGTGTGTGTGTGTGTGTGTGTGTGTGTGTGTGTGTGTGTGTGTGTGTGTGTGTGTGTGTGTGTGTGTGTGTGTGTGTGTGTGTGTGTGTGTGTGTGTGTGTGTGTGTGTGTGTGTGTGTGTGTGTGTGTGTGTGTGTGT